>CAIGRP010093508.1:0-19118 GCA_903798385.1 Fraxinus cuspidata | reverse complement strand
TTTCATTATTAATTGCTTCTTTCCAAAAAGGAGCTTCGGGTGAGGACGTTACTTCGTTAAATGTCATTGGATCATTTTAGTAGATATGTTTGAAAATCTAGACTAAAGGTCTTATAAATCCTTTGCCTTCGCCTTTTTCTGCATATTGTTTTTTCATCTACTTGATGATTACTATATTATTGATAGTTTCCAATTGCAGTATCGTAAGTTTATTTGCATGAGCTTACTTTTTTCTCTTTATAAGGAAAGATATCTTCAAAGAATACCTTGATTCAATGATAGTACATACATGTACATCAAGTATTTTAGATTTATGAATCAAAAATCGATATGCACTAATATTGTATGCATATTCGATAAAGACACAATCAATTGTAGTCCAATTTTTATTTGTTTAGGTTTAGGTATTTGTACATTTGCCAAATACTCCCATACTTTAAGATATTTATAAGAAGGTTTTCGACATTTTCATAACTCATAAGGTGATTCATTATTACTCTTGTGTGGTATTTTATTAAAGATGTGATTTGCCGAAAGTATAGCTTCTCCCCACAAGTTTTTAGGTAAGCATGAATTAATCAACATTGCATTCATCATTTCATTAAGTGTTCGATTCTTACGTTCAGCAACACCATTAGATTAAGGTGGGTATGGCGCTGTTGTTTGATGAATAATTCCAGATTTTGAACAAAAGTTTTCAAACAATGCAACATATTTTCCACTTCAATCACTACAAATCACCTTTATCATTTTTCCAAGTTGATTTTCAATTTCAGTTTTATAGTGTTTAAACACTTCCAAAACTTCATCTTTAGTTTTCAAAAAGTATACATAGTAGTATCTTGTACAATCATCTATGAACGTGATGAAATACTTTTTACCACCTTTTGTTGGACGTACTTTAAGTCAAATATATCGTGAATAAGTTCCAAAGGTATTATGTTACTTTCGAATAGCCATGTCAACGAACTGAGCTGAGCCGAACCGAGCCACGAGCAGGCGAGCTTTTTTGCCATCCCTACTTTCGACCAAATGAAACGGTGCTTTAGCTAACTTAGCCTCTACACAAATTTTCTATTTTCTATTTATATTAAAATGCATACTCAATAGTAAATTTAAATTCAGTAGTTTGTGTATATAATTAATGTTTACATGTCCTAATCTATGATGCCATAAATTAGACGACATAAGAATATAAGCAAAAGAAGATATATTATTGCTTGAATTATTTGGTACAATGGTAAGGACTTTGTCTTGAATAGTCTATCTTTTACATAACTTTTGCTTACATACATATTATTTTTGGTAAGTGTAAACTTATCTGATATAAAGACTATTTAAACCCTTTTTTACTCAACAAAGTACCCGAAGTTCTTGCAAATATCCGGCACATGAAGAACATTATTAAGGCTAAGTTCTTTGGCCGATGCCATCTTCAAAATAACTTTGTCTTATCTTTGAACCTTTGAACTTGAAGAGTTTCACATGAACAATTTCTCACCATCGGTCGGAGTGTAGGATGAGAACATTCATTTATTGGCATAAATATGATGGGTAGTGCCCGTATCCACCCACAATTCCATGGGATTTTCAACATTGTTGCATTCTGAAATAATGGCCGACAAATTTATATCTGATATACCATTAGATATTGTATCAGATTCGGTGATATNGCTTTTGTTGTAGGATTCCATCACATTAGCCTTAGCATGTGGTGTATGACTTCCAACTAGTTTGTCCAAATTTTTGTTATCTTCTTCAATTCTCAACAGGACAATGAGTTCTTCAATATTCATTTCCTTGTGCTTATGCTTGAGATAATTTTTGAAATCCTTCCACATGGGCGAAGTTTCTCGATAATTGCAGTCACTTGAAATGATTCACTTGGAGGCATTCTCAGCGTGAATGTCATGGAAAATAACCTTCAATTCTTGAACTTGACTGAAGATCATTCTAGAATCTACCATTACTAAGAATTTTCTCACAATGAACTTGTTAGTTCTGACGTCTTCAGTCTTGTATTTCTTTTCCAAGGATTCCAACAGTTTCTTTGCAGATTTCATGGAACTATACACATTATATAATATGTTGTCATGCCCATTCAAAATATAGTTTTTGCATAAGATGTCGGAATGTTTCCAAGCATTCATTGCAATCAATGATACTCTATTATTTTCTCTTCTTTGTACGGTGGGAGCATCTTCTTTCAAGAGTTTTGCCAAGTTTAGGGTCGTGAGATAAACAACATTTTCTGCTGCCACCTCTTGAAATCAATCCCACTAAACTTCTCTGATTTCTCTTCATGTGGAATGGAATTAGTATGAACGGTAGTAGGGAAAATCGCAATCAGATGAATCACAATGGTAGGAGACAAGTTAGATAACATTCCTTACGAAGTTCCTATATTTGAAGTATCATTAGAAGATATATCGGTATTGTTAACCGTATTCATTTATGTTTACACAAAATAGAAAATAAACCAAGATTAAAATTCGAGAATGAGTAGAATAAATTAAATTGAAGCGAAAAATAGTTTAACTGAATACAATAATAGAATAAACTTATCACTCAAACGAAAAAAATTCGGCTTAAGAATGTTGACCAAAATGGTGAATTTGAGTGATAGCTTTAAATCAAAACAACTTACCAACCTTATAAAAAATCTGACATAGTAACGGTAAGGATACCAATGAAAATGAATGTCAAAGCAACGCTAAAAAGAAATGTATGTAAAATCGAGGTAAGAGTTGAATTCTTTGTCCTTAAGTCAAATTTGCCCCGCAACGGTGCCTACGGATAATGGCAATCAACTCTCAAGATACAACGATAATCTTCTTGTGTTAGTAGAGTTCTTCAAAACATAAGAACAACAAATCGAAGTTTGGTTTTTGTACTCCTTAAATGAATGTTAGGAAAAAATGAATTTAATATTATGTTATGACTACATATCATTGAGATGAACAAATGGACGTCTCAATTGTCTAATTTATAGAGGAGGAAAAGTTGTGAGTGAATGCCTCGCCCCAAACTCAGCAACCTTAGCCAAGGTTGCAGCTTTTGATTTCGCTAGCCTGTCGTCCTTGCGTCGCTCGAGCATCAGAAACAAATACTTGCTCCCCTGTCACTAGTCTGTCGTTCGAGGGACAGCCTCCTCGCTCGAACGCTAGATGAGCAATGGAGTTGGACAAGTTTCTAGTCAATTTCCTCTCTTTCCTTCCAACTTTAGACCATAATTTCTCATTCACCCGTAATTGGTTTGGAGATTCCAAATATACCATGATTACCTACTCGATGAGTAGAAAAAGTTGGTCTATTTATTTTCATAATTTAACTATCGAATCAAATCCGAATATTTGGTCGATATTAACACAAAAATCAATTTTTCATGATTTATACTTAACCAAGTCCAACATAAAATAGCAACTCCCAATTGTTTTAATGGCCTTATAAAATCATTTATTATTACTTAGTTTTAGGTTGTCGCATTATGGAACTTGAGGTAACTAGATAGAATAATCGTTTTCAATATTTAACTTAATTATATTCATTTTCCAATTATGAAGCATTAAGGCATTATTAAATGCCAAGTGGAGGACTTTGTCAATTATGTTTAATATTGTCTATTAAATATGTGTTTATTATTTCTTTGCATGCAGAGAAAGTAACATATTATTAAGATACATCATTAAAAGTATGTGTTCAAGTCTAATTGTTGTCTATAACAGACAATTCCAACTGCCTCAACTACCTAATTCAGCTCCTCTGCGTCAATGCATCAAACTAGCTCAAGTACAGTAGATTCTTTTAGTTAGGGCAATTGGTTACATATGTCACTATTGTATTGGTTGTAAATATCAGTCTATTTAGTTAGGCAGTTAATTAGCAAAATTTCTGTTAGTTTTGATATGTATTTATAGACGATGTGTAATGCATTTTTAATTCAAGAAGTTCAATCAATAAAATTCATTCCCTCATTCTATTATGGTATCAGAGCATTTTACTTCTACTTCCTCATTGCTATAAGTTTTTTTTTTCTGTTTGTTTTTGATCACCATGGCAGAAACTGATAATCAAGTTCACTCATCATTTAATCCCTCATCAACGAGAAATTCCGTCGTAGATGATGGATCAAGTCCTTACTACTTGTACCATTCGGACAACCCAGGGTTGATCCTTGTGTCAAAGCTGTTGGTGGGAGATAATTATGCATTATGGAGTAGATTCATGACAATTAATTTGACGGTGAAAAATAAGCTAAGATTTATTGACGGATCCATAGCTAAATTGATGAAGATCTGGAACTGAAATAGCAATATTGTAATTTAATGGATCCTTAACCGTGTCTCCAAAGCAATTTTAGCCAGTGTCATTTATGCTGATTCTGCACAAGAAATCTAGGAGGATCTTAAAGAAAGATACCAATAGAGAAACGGTCCCCGCATATTTCAACTGAGAAGAGAACTTATGAATCTTACTCAAGGTCAATCATCAGTAAGTGTCTACAAAACTGAAAACAATTTGGGAGGAACTCAGCAATTATAGGCCGGTTTGCTCTTGTGGAAAATCTAGCTGTGAAGGTACAAATAAACTGGTAGATCATTACCATATGGAGTATTTGATGTCCTTTTTGATGGGATTAAATGATTCATTTGCCCAAGTTAGAGGGCAATTACTCATGATGGATCATATTCTATCGATAAACAAAGTGTTTGTCCTTATCTCTCGATAGAAACATCAAAGGTCTATCAATACCAACATGTATAGCACCACTGATACAATGGCTTTTTATGTTAAGAATGAAAGCAAGAAGCCTACTGTAGGTCAAGTTCAAAATAAATTCCAAAGGAAAGAGAGGCGTGTATGTACTTATTTAGGTTATACAGGCCATGGAGTTTATATATGCTACAAGCTTCATAGATATCCACTAGGATATAAGGCCAAACAGAAATCAGGTTCTGGTTCTAATTCCCAAGTTAATCATGCTGCTACTAATCAAGTTTCTGATTCATTCTCAGAGCCAGCTACTGGTAATGTTGGGAAATTCTTGCAAACCTTAAACCATACTCAATACAGCGACTAATGAATATGTTGAGCACTCATCTTACAAGTACAAAGACTGGTGCTGAAATAGGTAACAACTCTAGCCACATCTCAGGTACTTGTTTCTCTATTTCCCTCAGTCCAATGCTAAACTCTCACACATATTGGGTAATGGATTATGGAGCTACAAGCCATATATGCTTCGCCCAATCAGCTTTTCACACACTGAAACCAATCGGAAATGCCTATATTACACTGCCAAATCATGAAAGAATTCTTGTTTACTTCAATAGAACAGTGAAAATATCTTCTGAATTGGTACTAGAGAAAGTGTTATATGTTCCTTATTTTAAGTTCAACATATTGTCTATCAGTGCACTAACTAGGAAATCATCTGTTAGTATACAATTTCTTACTGATTGTTACACTATTCAGGATTTGGACAACATGAAGATGATTGGCAGGGCTAATGGAATGGATGGTCTCTACGTATTAGATGCTACTTCATTTGGATCTATTTTAAATAATTTTAACGACATCAATTCTATATGTTCAGTTGTTAATAATGTGACCACCAATACCTGACATCAAAGACTTGGTCACTTGTCCTATTAAAAGTTAGAATCAATGAGGGACCAATTGAATCTAACATGTAATAGAAATCATATTTCAGCTCCATGTCATGTCTGTCCCTTAGCTAAAAAATAAGATTGTCATTTGTATCTAACAATCATCATTCTAAAAATGCATTTGATTTGATTCATTACGACATTTGGGGTCCTTATCATGTTCCAACACATGTTGGATATAAATTCTTCCTTACATTAATTGATGAATGTACACGTTTCACATGGATCTATCTCATGAAACATAAATCAGATGTTAGTTCAATTATTCCCAGGTTCTTTAATCTGATTGAAACTCAGTTTCAAAGTTCATTAAAAGGTTTCATTTTGATAATATTCCTGAACTCCAATTCACAGATTTTTTTGCCTCTAAAGGAGTCCTTCATCAATTCTCCTATGTCGAAAGACCTGAGCAAAACTAAATTGTAGAGAAGAAACATCAGCATCTCCATAATGTGGCCAGGGCATTTCTCTTTCAGTCCAGGGTTCGTATCTAATTTTGGGGCGAATGTGTCCACACAACCACATTAATTATCAACAGAACCCTTTCACCACTCCTACAAAATAATTCTCCATTTTTCTCCTTTATATGTCCCCAATAGATTACCATTTTCTAAGAGCCTTTGGATGCCTATATTTTGCATCCACTCTAACATCCAATCGTCCAAAATTCCATCCAAGAGCCAGAACTTGTGTCTTTGTTGGCTATCTACCTATCATCAAAGGATATAGGATGTATGACTTTGTCTCAAAAACCATTTTTGTTTCAAGAGATGTCAAATTCCATGAATATCTCTTTCCTTTTCATTCTTTATCACATAATGATGAGATAACTGATCCTTTTTCTGATCTAGTTTTACCCAACTCAGCCTCTGATATTATTCCATCCTCAAACAACCTTTACATATCTTCTAATATCCCTCCTGTTATGGCACATAACAATACTGTTGTGTCTCCCAATTCTCATAAGCATTCAGCTCAAATTACTGATCCAAATCCTTTGGCTCCAGGCCCTTCCATAAATCCAATTATTAGAAGATCAAATAGAATCAGCAAAACTCCATCATATCTGCAGGATTGTCATTGTAATCTATTGACAAACACTCCAACACCATTTAATCATTCCCAGTATCCCCTGAGCAAATATCTCTCCTGTAAAAAAATTTCTCCTTCACATTGCACCTACCTTTTCAACATCCCTTCCAGCTTTGAACTACAATTCTATCACCAAGCTATAAAGTTTGATCACTGGAGAAAAGTCATGAAGGATAATTGGAGGCAATGGAGCTTTATAACACTTGGTCAATTGTTAGTCTACCTAAAGACAACCATTCAATAGGCTGCAAGTAGGTGTTCAAGATCAAGCATAAACCTGATGACAGTGTTGACAGATATAAGGTACGTTTGGTGGGAAAAGGTTATACTCAACAAGAAGGTCTGGACTTCATTGAAACCTTCTCCTGTGGCAAAATTAGTCACAGTCAAGATGTTTCTTGCTATTGTAGCCATTAATTATGCTTTCCTAATGGTGATCAATTTGAAGAAATCTACATGGATTTACCTTTGGGGTATGTTAATCACAGCACTACTAATGCACATGGGGAGAGATTGGTTTGCAAATTAAACAAATCAATCTATGGCTTAAAGCAAGCCTCAAGACAATAGTTTTCTAAGTTCTCCAATGCTCTCATTGCACATGGTTTCATTCAATCCAAATCTGATTATTCCTTGTTCACTAAAGGATCTAACAATACATTTGTGGTCTATTGGTTTATGTAGATGATATAATCATCACTAGTTCCAATTTTAAAGCCATCAATTCCTTGAAAGTTTTGCCACGAAGTCTATTCAAATTGAAGGATCTTGGTCGTTTGAAATATTTTCTTGGTTTAGAAATCGCCTCTTCACAAAAGAGCATTTTTTCTTTCTCAAAGACAATATAATTTACAACTGTTGGAGGACACTGCTTTTCTAGATTGCAAATCCAGCATTATTACCCATGCATCCCAATGCTAATCTTTGCTCTTTTGAGGGAGAGCCTCTTGCAGATGCTTCACTTTATAGAAGGCTAATTGGTCGTCTCTTATACTCAAATATTTCCAGACCAGACATCACCTTTGTTGTCCATAGGTTGAGTCAATTCGTTGCTTAGCCTAAACAACCACATATGAAGGCAGTTCAACACCTCTTGCAATACATTAAAGCAGCTCCAGGGCAAGGAATTCTGTTTTTAGTTGCTTCTTCATTTCAGCTTCGTGCATTCACAGACGCTGATTGGGGATCCTGTTTAGATACAAGAAAATCAGTAACTGTGTTTTGTATTTTCCTTGGAGACTCCATGATCTCTTGGAAAGACAAGAAATAAAGCACAATTTCTTGTTCTTCTACTGAAGCTGGATGCTGTGCTTCGGCATCTATGACCAGTGAATTCTTTTGGATTTCTCAACTGCTTCGAGATTTTTAGGTTGAAATAAAAGTTTGTACTCTCATTTTTTGTAACAATCAGACTGCAATATACATTGCAAGTAATCCAATCTTTCACGAGCGAACCAAACACATAGAAATAGACTGCCACTTCGTTAGAGATAAGGAGAATGATGGATTTGTTGTGCTGCTTCTGGCTAGAACACAACACCAGTTGGCAGACATCTTTCCTAAGCCTCTTCCTGCGAATCCTTTATTCATCTAATGTCGAAGATGGCTGTCATTAATCCCCATAGTCCATCTTGAGGGGGAGTAACAGAATTCAGCTCAATCACAGCTCAATTCCAACTGATCATAGCTCAATTCCAACTGCCTTAGCTCACTAATTTAGCTCCTCTGCGTCAATGCATCAAACCAGTTCAAGTGCAGTAGATTCTTTTAGTTGGTTAGGGCAGTTGGTTATATATGTCACTATTGTATTGGTTGTAAATATCAGTGTGTTTAGTTATGCAGTTAGTTAGCTCCATTTCTGTTAATTTTGGTATGTATTTATAGATGATACATTTTTAATTCAAGAAGTTCAATCAATAAAATTCCTTCTTCCTCATTCTATTAGTCTAATTATAAAAAGTTGTATGTGTCGACGTTTTAAAAAATTAAATTCAGTTTGAAGAATCACTCATGGATAGTTCAATGATATACATTGTGATGCCAGTCCTCACATTATGCTCATTTTTCTTTTATTATTGATATGAATTGACTGATTTTTCTCGAACACATTAATAGATAAATAAATAGATTTTTTCGTCAGTCTAATAATTGAGTTTTTTTTGTTTTGGACAGTGTGATTTAAAAATAACGTATCAAAATTACTCGATTGACCTCTATGTAGCATGAGAAATTATTTTATTTGAAAAGTAATCCAAGAACTATTAAGAAACAATAATAGCAAATTTTCAACTAAGGGTATTTTGGTTTAAGCTATTTATAATAGCAAATTTAAAAACTTTTCTAATTCTTTCGCAAAATGAGTTTTATTATTATTATTATTATTATTATTACTACCTTGTTTAATTGAGGTAAAAATCAAAATTTTAGAAGTTGATTAAATATACACTTAAAACGTTGATAAAAGTTACATGCAGCACGAATTTGAGGTTAAAAATTAGTTTTAAAAAAAATAGACCAATATTATGCAAATAAAAAATGGTATGTGAAACGTAGATTTGCAAAACACGGTTTCCAAAGTTTAAAATACTTTGTTTAACACATATTTGACAATCATTATTTGGAAAAGCAATGCTTTGAATAATACTATTTAGAAAGATGTGTGGTTAAAAAGTAGGAAAAAATTTTGAATTTATGAACAAAATATTTTTTTATCGTATAAATATATGATTGAAAATGAGTATGTAAAAAAAGAATTTTAAATAATGACTTAATAAATTCAAATTTTAAATTTCAATGCATTCTAACATAAACTTCTAATTAAGAGCCAGTTGGGTTCCATTTTTATCCAAAATACACTTTGGAATAGTATTTTGATGGCTAATGTGTGATTAAAAGAATAAGAAAAAGATTTTAGTTTGCGTATAATATTATTTTATTGAAAAATATATGATAGAAAATAAGAGAGAGAAAAAAATATTTTTTAAAAATAATAAGGACCAAATAAGGCTAAAATTAAAAAATATCGCACCTTTAAATAACTTATAGGTAACAATTAACCGAACGATATGAGGACAATTTAACAAAAATAAGAATGAAATATTATCCTGTATGACCTGCCCATGTGATTAATGTGAAGTGATCACATGGCTCAGAGGACCATTTTTCAAAGAAAACTCGAAACATATTTCAACAATTAACGCACTTGAATTCTCCAATACAAAGTTTCTTCAAGCTGGTTGTTGAACAAATAAAAAGTTTTCAAAACACTACAAGCTTCCACAAATCATGACTCGGAAAAGGTCAAAAGTGTAGGATAATACTAGACGATAACAAATTTTAACTTATTTTTCTTCTTTGGTACTATTTAATGCTAACCAATGAAACAAAACACGACATTTCTTCTAGGTCAGGGTAAAATAAAATATCCAAAATAGCGAATTTGGTTGTATTTCTTGTGGGAACACAGCTACTACAAAAGTAGAAGAAACGAATCCCATGCTGCACCTGCTGCAAAAGCAACTGCAAGAAAAATCTGACCTCTAAAAGAATTTAGCAAGCTGGGAGAGTCGCTTTTTTGTGGCGATGATGTTGGTGGGGGCGGGGGTTTCTCGATATGAATTGCTAATTTCATTCCTCCAAAGCAGAATCCTTTGCCACTAATGAAGTAGCGAGTATTTGTCACGTTTAGAGGAACCACATCACGTCCAGCACCAGTAGTCCAGTTGTGAAGGGGGTGATCGGAAATGCAATTCTCGTAATCCGTACTGTTTACCTCGAGCACGTTCACCTGGTTCCTATCATACACAAAAACTGGGAAGGAAAAGGAAGAGTCAAACATAAAAGTGCACCAGTATTTTCTCGGGAACTAGTAAATTAGACAAGATTCCTTCGCGCAGAATAACAAGTAGCGTTTCAATCTTGATTTACTCTACTAAAGCAATTGAAACACAAAGTTTGGATATCACTTTCTTCCATAACAAGAACATGAAACTTTGCATCGACTGGCTGATTAGTGGAAAACGGAAGTAACATTATGATTGTGCATGTTCTTTGAGAGGACGACGATGGACGTGTCAACAACACACAAAAACAACTTAACTGGAAGTCACATGGTAAATCCCAAACTATAGATCACAGTACAAAACAATGACTTTCTAAAGAGCACTCAGAATGTTAAACCCCTACTCCAATCCACCTACACTATCCTGCTTTTACTGCTACATTGGGAGTTAATCGCATTGACATTGAAGATAACTACATACTAGAAGGCCTAAAGAAGATAGATCTAGCAGTGACCACAACCTTTCCCTCAAAAGAAAGATGTCAATGGTAAAATAGAAAACCTTTACAATTGGAAAGAATACCCAATTCAAGAAAGAAATGAACATTCAAGCAACGAAATCATATAAAGTAACACAAGAAAGAATGCTAAAACAGCAGATCCAATAAGTAGCACAAAAATACTCTCATCATATTAACCATTAATGAGCAAAAAAAGGTCCAAGCTGTTGAACAAAACTGTCTTCTGATCACTCGACCACAGATCAACAAAATGTGTACTCTCTTCTGTGAACTTGCGACATCAACAAGTTGGTGTGTGCCAATTACACTAACTATGAGCATTTGCTTTGCTTGATTCTAAGTTTACTCGGTCGATTATTGCTGTCATGGATTTTGAGCTAAATTTGTAAAGCAAATACTAATTGCTTCAGTTAATCCAACATAGCTAAAAGATTCTATTCAACAACAAGCATATTTATGAACAAGTGATTTTCAAAAATGTAAATCGAAAAGTTAAAAAGACAAGAACATACATAGCCAATCGCCAAGATAAAAGTGTTTGCCCTGAGCCCAAACTGTGTAATTCACATTTGAAGTCCACCCCATGTTGGCTCCCACAATGTAACGCACCGCCGACACCTCCGACGGCATCATCAACAACACAGCGCATGTTAGCACCGCCACCGGAGCCCACCTGCCAATGTCCCTCCTCAGACCCTCCATTTTCTCCCGTCTCTCTCTCTCTCTCTCTGTCTATTTCTATATGTACGTGTATATATAGATGGAAGTGGAAACTGGGTTTTCTTGGTGAATTGTGATTATATTATTGGGTGGGTTCGAGTACAGATCTGTACAACTACAGTAAATTAATCTGGGGAGGTTGTGAAATTAGTTTTGATGAGTACTAATAACATGTGAAATTAATCAGTTCTTTCAAGAAACTTTCAAACTCTGTTATCCAGCTCATAGTGACTCATGTTGACGGTGGCTTCTTTTATACAACACAGTTCGTTTTTGTTTTGTAACAACCGTGTTATATAAAAAGAGAAGAAAAATTAGAGTCGATTTCTATTATCTTTTAGGTTATTTTGAGTTCTTAATTTTTAAAAGCGAAATTTTGAATCTTCAAATATGTAATTCCATGAATAAAATCGCACACGTCACTTGAGTTAAAATTAACGCTAAATAGACTAAAATTTAGAACCTCACTTTTGAAATTTGAGATCCAAAAATGACACTAATTCAAATTTAAGAAAGTTTAGTCCTGATTTTTATATAAAAATGAGAATAGATAATAATTTAAATAATGGATAATGAGTGATCGAGATATAAAAATAAACATGAAAAATTGTCATTGTTAGGTTTTGATATCCAGTAAATTCGAACGATAAAGTTAAAACGATAATGAATAATTTTATATCTATACTTTAGTGATGGCTCGACCGAAAACAATTTGGATCACGAAGCTTAAATAATTAAGGTTGCTCGTGGTCCACCAATTTTGGATGACCTAAGTTGGAGTTGGATTTGTTGTTCATGACAGAATTTTGACTCAATTGTTATTAGGTTTGCCTTTGGTTTTTAAGTAGCCCATATGGTCTTTTGTGTTGGCCTAAATTGATGAATAAGGTTTTGATATCCAATAAATCTCGTGCGATGATGTTAAACGGTTCGGATTAAACCCTTCTTTGGTGGAAATTAAAATTCAGATTTTAATTTAAGTCAATGTCAACAATTAATTTTAACAGCAGCACATTTATGGGACCCACAAAATTTCAACCATACATTTCATCAACTTTTACTAAAATTTACTAAAAATCTAATTTTAATCCTCGCTAAACAGGGGCTAAATTTCATAGGCCTCAGTCGATGGGTGAATTAATTATCAGCAACTAATACTAAAGGTTTGACCCGAAAACATTAGGATCATTGAAAGAAACTTAATTTATTAATATCGCTCACGGCACAAATTATTGCTTATTGGATGACTCTTTATTCTTGGTCCATTTAACCATTTTCTTGCCCCCAACTAAAGTCTATATATCTAGATAATCGGTTGTTTGCTTCCAGTCGTGAGGTGTGTGATTTGTGTAATTGAGAAACCTTGTGCTTTGGCTTTGCTTTTAAAAATAGACAATTGTCTCTTTCATCCTCTTCGTGACTGCCTTCTCCTTCCGTTGATTTCTCTCGTGCCTTTATGGCTAGCAAATCATCACCACTCTCTTGTTCTTTGTGTGTGAGATATTGAAGCAACCATAAGTGATATATTAGTTGTGGGTTGAGCCGGTTTAGATTGGTTATTAGTAGAGAAAGGTAACATAAAATTGAGCTCGAAAATCATCAAATTGAAGATTTTGGAGCGAGCTTCCACAACAATTGGTATTAGATCTTCAAAGTGATGGGCATTTTTTTTTACTAGAAATCAATATGAAAATGGGCTAAAAACCAACAAATAGGTAGAAACGAAATTCGTCGAGTTTTCTTCAATCTGACTGGATTGGTGATTATAATTTTCAACCAATCCAGTGACCGACTGGTAAAATGGAGATCACTAACGTGACGTGTAGGTGGAGGCACAATTGGTGTTTCAGCTCGTGGAGGAGTGCGATGGTGCATGGAGGCCACGCGCTGAAGCTATTGGTCGATCATGGTGGCGCGTGAGAATGAACTTGGCGAAGGTCACTTCTGACATTTGTTCCTCATATTATTTTTGATATTTTTGTGTTATTTGTTTTCTGTTTCAGATTATGCAATGAATTTGGATGATTTTGCCCTTTACACATTCGAGATTCGATTTTGCGGATTGGTTGATGCAATTGTCGGAGGCTTTAGGGTGACTAATGGTGGCCCTAAAATGGTAAAATTGCATCTCTCCTACTTTACGGAACCTCGGACTTGGTTCGCTCTAGTATCTTGACTTTTTCTCGTTTTGAATTCCAATACTAGCAAGTATTGTGTGGGATGACATAAAAATTAGTGGTGTTATAGTGTGAGGGTAACCATTGTTTGTGTTAGAATTTAGTAATTATATGCCCTATTTAAAGTGGATTTGATATCAATTTAATAATTGCTTCCGTGTTTAATTGTCATTTAGTCATTCTGTGAGACTGCATTTTGTGATAAACTGAATTTTTGTTGACATACATTCGCGTTGCATTGATTATTCCATTAGAACAACTGAACTGACCCGTTTGACCATTAGTATTGAGATCTCGAATCTTACGAAACCCTGAGAATCGATAACGCTGTATATTGTGGCATTATGATTACTTCGTGTGACATAATTGCATTTTTTTTTTCTATTTTCAAAATGACTTCACATTTTTAATTTGACAACAAAAGATGAAGGGGATTTTAGTTTAACAAAAAGTTTTAAAAGTTATAGATGAAAATTTTTTTGTTGATTTGACAGAAAAATATGATGAACTTGCTCACGCTTCAATTATTTTACACCCATCTGATGCTGCTTTGAGAAAACTTGAAAAACTTGTTACCACAAAAGAACTTTGAAAAAGGTGGAAGACTTATATTAGTTGAGTGTACTTATAACAAGTCGTACTTGCTCGAAAGATTTCTTAATTTTAAAATGAGTCTTTCAAAAAATCTTGATGACAATTTGAATGTTTTTAACAAATATGTTCAAGATATTGTTAATTACGATGAAAATGTGTCTGAAACCTATAAAGTCATTATTTTGCTCAATTTTATGCCTGATTCATATAAGGAGAGTAAGAATGCAATTAAATATAGTAGGAATACATTAATATCTGAGATTGTTATAGATTATCATGGGACATGAATTTGAGAGTAATATGGTTACTTTGTATAATGTGTTTGCATGAATAATGTGTTGTGATGCATTAGGAGTAAGTGTGATGTGTGTCTTTGTGTAATGTGGAGTATAGATGCTTTGAGGGTGCATTGATGATATGCACACGGATGTGGAATGTGACATTTGGATCGCGAGTGGAGATGTAACTAAATGTTAGAATTATCTATCTGTTAAGACTCTAATCAGGTGGAGTGAGAGTGAATTTATATCACTTATGTTAGGTAGAGATCCATTATCAATTTAGGTTCAATTTTTCAATTGGGATCCAATTTCAGCGATTGAACTACGGAGTCTATTGTGTTACGAGGACGAGGCATATATATATTTATCACTAATTTGACCAGCAATCAAGACCAAAGGCTTTGGTGCCACTACCATTCAAAAAAATTACAAAAAAAATAGGTTTTAATTTCAAATAAAGGTCAACTAACTTTCAAAAGAAAAATAAGTATCATCTCTAACTTTCATTATCTTTTTTTCTGTGTTCTCTTAGTCCCTAATGACTATAGCCTTTCAAAAATAAAGGTCCGAGACGACACTGTAAAAAAATAAACGTTGAAAATAACAAGGTAAAGAAAAGTAAAAATATGATTATATTAATTCATTTTTTGTATAAACACCATGGGTATTGATTTTATGCTTATATGTTCATTGATCTAGTACAATTTTGAGTTGTGCTACCAAATTGTCAGGAAGGATCAAGCATGTTTGTACATAGCTTAACTAACAAAATTCTAATATATATATTTTTTCTTTATCCCCATCCTAGTCCCAAAGTCTCAAGAACAAGGGCGAATATATATTAAAGATTAATACAAGTTTGTTTAAATATTGTGGATATCAAACCAAGTAAGAGAACAAATATTTAAAATTAAATTTCATAAAAGGGAAAAGAGAGAAACTAAGTAAAAATTAAATTTGACACAAAAGACACATGGTCATTTGAGTAGGTGGTTTGGAAAAAATAAGAGAGAATTAGTGTAAAAATTAATTATGAAACAAATGACCATGTGTCGTTGTTTGAGTGGATGAACGATCAAGTGAACGTAATAAAACCGTCCAATTGAAGTTTGACTATAAAACACATACACATTGAATGATGAGTTCAACACTCGAAGATTTTCAATGTTTACATTATCGGTTAGATCATTTCGCATCATTAATTATGTTATTACTGAGAATTCATATTGATGTAATTGAATAACCGGAAAATTCTTAAACCTAATTGAAGGTAAATTGATCATTAGATAACTAGCTAAAATTGTGGTTGAATTCTTTTCATGGTTCCTTGTAGACTTACCGACCCTCAATGTAATGTATGATATTAATAAGACCTTAATTGATCTCTATTTTATTCAAAATACTTTTTTCTCTCTTTTCTTTTCAATCATACATTCTTCAATAAATAATATTACAAACAATTTAAAAACTTTTCCTTCATTTTTAACAACACATTCTCCATTAATTTACTATTCCAAAATGCATTATTCTACACGAAAATAGGACCCAAATAGTAGATCCATTATATGGTCACGTGGGTAGTTATCGCCTAGAGTTAGTAAGATAATTATTTGCTCACATTATCGATTATGAGCAAAATTTTGAGAATACAATACACGATTAAAACATTTCTTTTTGATGAGTCCAGTGAATTTATATTCCAAATCTTTTAATGATTATTAGTTGGGATAATAGTAAGTATTATATTTCATGTGGTTTAGAAAAATCACTTATTGAACGCCTCAATTAGCCTATTGGTATGGAAAACAAAATTTATGTATATGTGGCTCATATAGAGTTGAACAAATTTATATTTTTGAATTTTTTCCCTTTATTTTTGTATGGACTTTAAAGTCTTGTATGGATTAGGGTTAAGTTAGTATAAATAGATGACGTAACTCTAATATTTAGATATAATAAAAATCATAGTTGTTTCGCTCTGATAGATATAGGCACATTGCCGAACCATTTAAATTTGTGTTCTTATTTCTTTGTCGATTTCATATTATTCACTATTATTATTGTTTCTCAAATTACAACTTTTTTGTTTTTTTCTTAAGGGATGCTATTTTACATTCAACATCTGTACACACCATGCCAAAATATTATTAGGAGTTTCCCAATAGAGTTAGCTTATGGTCAGAAGCCAAATGTTTCTCCTGTAACTTTTTTTGTTGTGTGGTATAGATATTTAAGGATTAAACTACTCGTACACATAAAGTGTACACCTTATTTGACACATTCCTATGTGTCAAAGATCTGGCATTAGATTTGAAAAGATGTTGTCAACATCAATGTTCCAGAATGTGCCAACTCACATGTGTTCCAGAATGTGCCAACTCACATGGGTATAAACCAATGTGTCAATCTTTATGTAATATAACATGGTCCAATATTTAAATTGCTTTGCTACAGCGCATAAAAGATGATTGTTTGCTGAGTAATTTGCCTATTGTCATTTTGACAAGACAATGTTCCGATTATTAGGGAAAAAATAAATAGTTGAAAATAATAAACAGAATGCCTTATCATATGGATATATCCTTGCCTAAAGCATGATATGTCGATCAATTTTGTTACTCCTAAGTCCACCTAGAAGCCATGTAGACAAGTGAACACCACTTGGGCAGGAATCCCCATGCCACACACGCGATATCTACTCCCTCCAACCACATGGAATAAGTCCAACCTCAATCCTCGACCTTGGCATTACAATTTCATCCTTTATGGTCTTCGTGCATTCGCCAACTCCTCATTTGTTGTTGTTGTCCTTTCCTCTGCCGCTTTCGATTTTTCATTCGCTTTTAGCCGTGTGACCTCATTGAAGGCAAGTCGACCTTTCAGAAAATCCATCTTCAACAACTCTCTAGTGTTTGCCTTGAGCAGTGGCCAACTCCAAAGGCCACCATCCTAAACTTGTCAACCTTAGCCTAAATACCTTGGTTTTGGAGCTGAGTTTGGTGTTTGGGAACTGGTTTCCCTTAGGAGGAATGAGTTAGGATTGCCACCACTAAAATACATTTTGTTCAACTGGCCTTTGATCAAAACTTTAAAAATAAAAGGAACTTTAATTAATTAAAACTGTCAAAAGACTCCTTTACCCTTTGGGGGAATGAGCTGGGATGGCCACCATTCAATTGCATTTTGTTCAGTTGGCCTTTGACCAAAACTTAAAAAATAAAAAGAACTTTAATTATTTAAAAGTGTCAAAATACTCATTTATCCTTATATTGTAAAACAAAAATGAAGAAGTATTGAAGTTTTTTTTCACTCATTCATGTACAGTCTTCTCTTTCATTAAATTCAAAAACATAAATGGAGCCGCCACCTTTGACGGTCGGAAACTCCGGCCAACCACCACCCAAACTGCCGGACATTCATACCACTAGACATCTCTCATTACCTTCTACAACCCTCACCCAACAACCAGCTTCGAATCCTGCTCAAATCGCCAGAAAACTGAGCCAAAATGGCATGCCCGCTTTCTAAACAACGGCCGAAATCTCCAACTCCGGCAAACCCCACGTCATGCCCAGTATTCCAGTCGATTAAACACATCAAGGCACCCTTGTCCATGGTCACCAAGCACTCTAAAATGTACAGAATCAAAATTAAGAAGCCGTTCCAATGAAACCAATGATAGCACGACTTTCAGATCAATTTTTCGGCGTCGGTGATGGGACTCACGATCGCGAACCCCCACTACAAGCACCTACTCTTCATGACACATCCAATGAACATATGAGTCTTCCTCAACTTGGCCTAGAACAGACAGTTTCTTCAGGGATGTTGAACGCGAGCGGTAACAGGTTCGATCCACCTCTAATTGATGACAATCCACTGCCCCAATCTACAAATTGCACCAACCAACATTCAACTCAAGTTGCTACAACTAGAGTCATGGATCAATTACTTCATTTCATCAACCAAATGAAAAAAATTTGGACTTGACATCAAGAACTGCCCTCGTGAAGGTGAAATTTTTCCATCATTAGTGCCTCCAATGTGGCCCAACATACAAATCACATAGGGGGAACTCAAATTCAGGCCCAAAAAACACTAGGAAACCCCTCAATTGTAGAAATTACAGCTCTCGTTTGTCAAATTCAAGGGTCAAAGGTAGGTCTTTATACACCGCAAGCTGCTGGTGCATTTTCTTCAAATAAGGGGCAGATTTTGAGCAAATTAACAACACAATTGGATCCAATAGGCCCAAAAACATTAGGATGCACCTCCAATTTGGC
>CAIGRP010093506.1:0-34593 GCA_903798385.1 Fraxinus cuspidata | reverse complement strand
TTTTTTTTTTTTTGTAGGCCATTTAGCCATTGATTCACTGCTCAAAGTTATTTATTTTCTCATACAATGGTTTGGTTAGCTTGGTTTATAGATCAGTTGACAGACATTATTACTATTTAAGCATTACCCTAGTTAAGATTCTCAAATGGTAATCTTCTTGTAAAAAGCTATTTAGGCAACTTACTTGCTTCAACAATGTTGTCTGTTGATGATATAATTAATGAAGCAAATATTTCTTGGTAAAAATCATTGTTATGCATCATCCGCATGAACTCCTTTCTCAAAAGTGAATTATAAAATCTGTTTTAATTAGTGGAGGTTCTCTCTGATATCATACATTCTGTTCGTATAAAGTACCGAACAAGATTAAAAAATATAAATGAGAACTAATATTGTCCAATACTAACAAATCTACCTTAATGTGACAAATGAACCAATTACGCTGCAAATAAAAGTTTACTAGAGGAGAAAAAAATTATTTTTGAGTTAACTTCTATCACAAGTTTGATATCTCCAATGGAACAAAACAATTGAATTTTACCATGTCTTTCATCCATAATCTTGTTAACCGTGTTCAAACGAGCACCAATTGATAAATTTTGTCATATCTTTCATCCTTAATCTTGTCATTTGTGTTCAACCGCGCACCTCCTTAATTAACTTGTTAGTCATGTCTACTCGAGGGTGTTAAACATGCCCCAAAATCAGAATCTTTTCCATCAGTACAAATTCCAGTATCTCTTCTAATTTTTGTTTTCTTTCTTTCTAATCCCAGCATTGCTGCTTCTATGTTTGTACAAGGCAAGCTAAATTTACATTTATATGAATGCTGCATTTCTCTAATTATCCATTGAAAATTCTAAATTTTTATATATTTTATCCCAAACACATAGTATATTATCTGAGGGCAATTGTAACACTTTTCATAAGTAGAAACAAGAAACATTTGAACGCACACACTCCCTTTCTTATTCACTGCAACATTGACAGTAATAATTCTGCAAAGTAAATGCATCAGCAGTGTCCTTAACATCTGGAGCACTTGCCCGACAAGTCTGTACAAACAGTAACTGGATAATCACCCCAAAAAAGATGAATAATCACTGGTGTCCATCAAAGTGAAAGAAATAAAGCATGGGATAATAGACACAACCATATGAAAAAAGCCCTAGTTTCCGGGTTTCGGCGACATTTATATCCTCTCGAGGCCTGAAAAGGTAGAAGAAAAGACTTCATCTATTAGAGCTTTTCCTTCAGAACTGACTAAGTTAATTGCACAAAGGGATTGGATAGTGGGTTTTCAGATTTTTTTGTTGGATAGTGAAAAATGTTGGAGATTTTTTACTTTTTAATGTAATTAATTGTACTGTACTATGCTTTATCTAGTTGTTTCAAGAAATGGACAACATTGAAAAACATTTCATTATGTCATCAACTTATATAATGCAAGGACTTCCAGGAGTACAATCCAAGTACTCCGTTTCTTGCAACAAAACATATAATTGTACATGTATATATATTTATATCCTCCAGTGACACATGTTTCATGGCATTGTAATTGCTGGAAATAGTGGAAGAAAATAAAGTAGAGGAATCTCATAAAAGAGAGTTCATGCAATCATACATTTTTTCTTTCTTTTTTATACATTTACTTGCTATATTCGATTATATTGAACAATACATTGTACAAGATTTTTGAACATTAGATATAGTTGCCTCGTAAGGTCATATCGATATATGGCCAAACGAGGCCTTTATTTACACAGGATTGGAAACTTATAGAGTGAGGATGCTTGACACAAGCTTGTGTGGGATATTATGCGTACGTGTGATGCGCTTTGAGTCACAACGTGCGTGACAATGCATGAATAATTTGACAAAAAGTGTGAGATGACAACAAATGTAACGTAACTAGGATAATGATGCTAACAACATTATCAATGGGGTCTGTTTTAAAGACATTGTTTTCAGGCATTAACACTGCGAAGTATGATGGGACAACTTGTTATAGATAGCCATTTGCAGGATAGCATTTTTTCTTTTGTCAAATTGTTTTATTGCTACCATTATTTCCCTCAAACATTACTTTTTTCACCTCAAGAAAAGAAGAAAAGATTCCCCCAATAATTCAACAGTGTAGGGTTGCTCATGTACGAGGAGTTTTCATCCCATAATTATAGCAAAGACGCCATTTTAAATCACGTTGGAATACGACACAGCATGTTTGGCTAGGCTTTTAAGTGTTTCGTTTCCAAAATTGATTAAATAAGTTGCTCGTAAAGTACGAGTTACTATCACTTGGGGAATATTAAACCTAGACACCATGCAAAATCACGATTACTAGGTTACAAAAGTTTAGATAATCACAAGTACTAGAAAAAACACCACTCCAATTGTGCCAAGCGAGCGTTGAACATTTATTCACTCAAGTACTTAATCCGTACTAGGCGATTGTATTGTCTATTGATAATCGAACCTAAATGGTCGAGATTTGTGCAGTCACGCTATCAAGTATGAAAAGGAAGCAGCCTAATATATAAATTCCATGCAAAAAGTTGCATGTGGTAAAAGGGATTATACAGTTTGCATTGATTTGATTAACCCTTAAATAGCCAATCAAAGTGAAGATTAGACAACCTAGTTTTTATTAATTAATCATAGTTAAAACCAGAATGTCACATTTTATGCAGGATCCTGCCTTAACGATACGGTAATTACAGCTTTTTGGATTTAAAAAATGTTTAAATGAAGTATTAGCATGTTGACAGTATCTTGCGTGTTACACTGTATGGAAACAGGAGATAAGGGACCACATAATTTGTCTGTTGAGTTACTTATTATCTGAAAAAAAAAAAAGGAATAATTATGTACCATTTATTAATTTATTTATCCTGTGGGCTGTACCCTCATGCCATATCCTATCATCCTCGAGAGACAAAATATAGTTTGAACATGTAGTCAATCGAGAAGAATTATGTTAAGTGTACATCTTTTTTGATATTGTGTGAAAATTTAAAAAGTGCTGAATGAGAAAATATTTTTTAAAAATGTTCAATTATGTGTCGACATGTGACACAATGTAAAACAAGATGTGCATCATGATTGCGATCGACAAACTCTTAACTAGACTTTTATGGATTGCAGTACATGTTGCATTTGCGTCATCTCCTGTAGAGTATGATGCATTTAATGTAAAGAAATAATAAGAATTAATATATTTAGTTAATTGGACCTATAATTAACAGCTACTAGGTATAAATGGATTGGAATACAAATTTTATTTTATTTTATCTTGCATGTTTACATACCTTTAACATGAGGAATATATTTAAAAAGTTATAATAAATTAGTTTAATTGACTTGTTAGTTGTATTCGAAAGTTTTTTTTTTTTGAATGCAGAACGACTAACACGAAAAAGTACAAATACTTTTTTTTTTTCCACATTTTTTAGTATTGCAAATTAGACAGATCCGAATGCACGAAAAAAAAAGGATATTGAAAGAGGTCTATTTTGTTCTTCACGCTCTTATGCATATTTCTTATATGTCTCTACTTTATCAATATTTTGTTAACCTACATGTATGTACATGCATACATAGATATTTCTTTTAAAGAGGCATATCAATCACACGCTAACAATTTGTTTTTACCGTTTTGAATTGTCATTATCAAGATTGAGTTGTAAAATCATACGAGACATTGTTTGTTCTTTCGTACAAACACGGTTTCTCATCTTTCTTTATCCCTCTGGATTTTCCACCCTCATCCCAATTTTGTCATCACAGACCCTAAAAATGCATTTTCAACATGAGAAAGTACTATATAATACAACAAGGATTTCAATAAGCTAAATAATTCCAATATGTTCCTCTTTACTATATTTTGACATTTACTACTTAATTAAGTTCAATTTTGTTTAACTCAACGTGTCGAACATAGTTTATAATTCCATACACATGCACGGGAATGAAAGTAAGAATCATTTACCCCCCAAACAAGGAGGGTACGGTGCTCGATTAAGAACAAATTATGCAATAATAATTGAACGCATTGTAAGATTTTATTAGAATTATATGCACTGTTTGACTCCCATTACTTTTTTTTTTCAAACTCATTTTTAACCACATATTTTGTGAAATCTACCATTTTTTTCAACTCATTAACTAAATATTTAACAAACTTTTATCAAAATCAACTAAAAATCTAATTTTTTTTCCAAATAAAAAAGGTACACAATTTTCTTCCCTTGCAACTAAATATTGCTCATTATATTATGTAATCATGTTCATGAATGTGTAACAAATTTGCTTCCCTCGCCTAATCTTTTCTCTTTGAAATGACTCTAAATTACTTTTCAAACTTTTTGTTATGAATACAGCAATTTAAAATTGAATTATAAAAATCAAGCAAAAATGAATAAGTAAATAGATAAATTATTTATGCGTGTATCAACAATTTAAAAAAAAAAAAAAACGCTAATCAAATTAGAGCAATAACGAGAGGTATGACTTAAACACCACGCATTTTCACGTCTTTTGATTTATTTTTTAATAAATTGATTAAAAATATCTCAAGATGTTAAAATCTGAAATGACTTTAAAAATAATAATAATAAAAATCCCCAGATGAGAAGTCAACGGTCAAATATTTGCATTACTGTCATGTCTCCCACATTTATATTAAAATGTATAAATATATAAACATTCCCAGAAATCCTCACTACACAATGTCACAGCACCAAGCACTAAGCGTTCAACTTGGTTCCGGCCCTACTCGCATTGGTGCACGCAATTTTAACATTTACATTGATAATTTCAATCACGTGAAGACCTAGATTCCATATATGACTAGGTTGGGATTCAAAATCTCACTTTTAAAATCTAGAAGCTTATCCATAATTTTCTCTTATTTTTACACATTTCAATATTTGTGATTATATTTCTAATTTTGATGTCTATTTATACTAAATGAATTTAGTAAATAAATAGGTCATATGTAAATTATGCACCAATAACTGAAATGAAAATCGAGCATTTCATGATTTCAAAATGTAGAATTATGCTTGAATAATTGTTTGTTGGGATTCTTTCCGTGAATTCATCTTATCTATATTTCTAAATAGCACGCGTTTTATGTGTTTAATATATAATTTGAGATTATTATTGTTCGGTACTTTTACCAGCATCATATTCGTTAGATCGATTGACTGTGGGGGTACTAAATAGGTAAAGCCACTCAATACGTCTATCGTCGAGTTTGGCTCAACTGACCATGCGAGCTGGCTCGCTTCAAGAAAGTTGGACATGGTTCATTGTATAGGCTCTCTTCTTGGTGGGGGCAAGTCAAGCTAATTTTTTTTTCTTTTCCTTCCTACTAAATATAAAAAATTGCACAGTCACAATTTTTGATATTTAGTAGGAATTTTGAGATTATTGCTCAATACTTATGTCAGCATCCTAACAGTTAGATTAGTTGATTGATCAGTCAATTGATTGGAAAACGAAAATAGGATATAATAAAAAATTGACAGGTTAAATTTACGTGGAATGTCATTTGTGATGACGAGAACGAGAGGACAAGTTCAACATGAGACACGTGGCATCCAGGTAAGAAATGACGTAGGATTGATGGCTCTCTAGGCAGCAAAGACCCTCGATTGTGGGAGAGTTTAAGGGATAAGTAAACAATATTAAATTAATTAGTGCCACTTTCGGTGATGATGTGTGGGAACTTAGGGATCTTGTTCTTGTTGACTATAGAGTTGACCAAAAATTAATTAGTCAATATATAATTTATCTTTGAACAATGGTTGTCGTTATTTTGTTGTCAATAATTTGTGCCATCATTTTGGATAAGTGTGACAATTTACTCTTGTTGCTGCTAGGAAAACTTTTATATTCTGATGGACTGTAGAAGTTTAAATATTTAAAAATACACGTTACAAACTTATTATTTAAATTTCAATGCGTACTTTTATACGTATAACGAATTCATTTTTCGTCGTCAATCTCAATTAAATTTTTCGACTCTGTCTCGATGTCACCTCTGAAAACCTAGCCCAAATTTTGTTGGACATGGACACAAATAAACAGATGATTTTCCTGTAATGTGAATACAAAAATATGATGGACGGATTGTGTGGATGAAATACGGTACGAATGCTATTCCAACAAAATTAACTGCGTGAAGCAACAAGAAACTCAAATAGCATCCCTCCGTACACGTGTCAACCACGCCATTCGGCGGCCAGCTGTAAGCAGTCATCAACTGCCTTCTGATTGGCCGCCAGCTATTATCTCATACAACACAGGAATCTCATGTACCGTACAACCCAAAATACCACGATAACTAAAAATTATATTCGTGTTACCGGGAACCGAAGCTGGCGGAGGGATTTACAATATGTGTACATAGAGACAGGCTAGAGAGGCTGAATTTCAAACGGTTGCCCTATTTTACTTGTACGAAATAGGACAAAGCACACCATGCGCACCATAGCCACCGCCACCTCTTGAGGAATTTGATAATAAGGGGAATTTTGAAAAGGGCGTTAGTTAGCGTATGGAAGTCAAAAATTTTATATATAGACGGAATTCAATGAAACAATTACCAAAATTAGAGCCATTAGTTTGTCCTATTCAAAATAATAATAATAATAAATGAAAATTGTAAATGTGTTTAATTGGATGTTGCCTCGATAGATATGAATGTTGAATGAGAGCCGCTAATGTTGACAATTCGATAACATTGAACATATCTGATAAATATGAATAGATAAGACAAGTTACAAGATACATGAATGTTGAAGAAACACATCTAATAAATTGCTTGATATTCATTTCGTTGATTCTAAATTGCTATGAACAATAAATCTAATTTGTGAGTGTAATAAGGCAATGTATAATGAAAAATAAGTGAGAGATTCAATTAATCAAAAATGAATGTTAAAATACTTTCGTATAGTAGATTATCATTGGTATAAACGTCTTTTTGTGGGATTGTGAGCTTCTAATTATATGTTCGAAAAATACGAAATGGCAGCAAAATTTTAGAAATGTATTGATACGGTTTGCAGGATTGTAATTGTAGCTCAGTATTAGTTGAGCTACGTAGAGAGAATAATAATGCAGATGCAAAGCCGCTTAATTATTCCAAAAGCCTTTTAAATTAATTAATTTGGTCTATAATTAAAAGAAAGAGAGATTAGGCAGGTTTATAGAGGGCTATTTATTGCACATCAAAGAAACTTGTGGATATGTTTTTAAGAAGTCAAAAATTCTGAAATAAGTTACTTCTTAGAGTAATGTTATTCATAATAAAAAACTACATATAATCGTTATACATAGCATATACATGACAGTTTATTATTTGATTCATTAACGTGATAGATTTTTCTTGACTTATGTATCAAATAATAAATTTTCATATGTATGTTATGTAGGACAACTAGTAGTTGTCTTCACTATGAATAGCATTATTTTATTTTTTAACATGTTTGAATAATTTGTTTGAATAGAAGGGCTTTTAAAGAAAATAGAAATAAGATATTAACATCTAAAAACTCTACTACAAAAATGCAAAAGCAAAAATAAAACAATGCCAAACGGACCCTTTGTACACTGCAAATTATATGAAGCACGAAAGTTTTATGTTCTTTTGAGTGATAAAAGCATGCTCTGCTCGACACAATTTTGCCACAAATCCTCATTAATATTCACAATTAAGCCACCATCCCCTCCACACTTTTCTACGTCTAAACATTAAGGGCATATTCTCTTTACCATTTTCAAGTAATTTTCTGTTTTCGATTTTTCAAAACAGTGAAAAAGCGTTCTCTTTTCCATTTTCAAAAACGCGTTTTTGAAAACAAGTTAAAAATTTATATATAAAAAAAAACTAAAAACGACAAATTGTCGTCTTTGGTGTTTACAATTATAATCAAGTCAAAATTTTCAAAACGCGTTTTAGGTGTTTTCAAAACAATTTTTCAAAATGTCAAAAAGAACATATTTTCTACGATATCAAAATAGACATTCAAAACACAAAATCCAAAATGAATTCAAACTCAAAATACAAAATTAAAATACAAAAAGAAAAATCCCTAAACTGTGGACCATACCCTACTTCATTTCTTCTATATAATCCTCCTCTCTTCCTCTCCCCCCACACCCCATAGTCATTTCTCTCATATAGCTAGCTATCCATCCTTCTCTATAGATTTCTGCACATATCTAATATAAAGAAAAGAGAAAGGGGAGCCATGCCTGAAGCACCAAAAGAACCCCAAAAAGCCACTGAATATGATTTTGACGTGTCTGAGAAAAACAAGAAGACACTTCAGTTTATTGAAGATGTCACTACAAACGCTGGTCAAGTTCAAAACAGGGTTCTTGCTGAAATTCTCTCTAGAAATGCCCATGTTGAGTACTTGAAAAGAAATGGACTCAATGGGCTTACTGATAGAGAGACTTTCAAGAAAATCATGCCTGTTGTCACATATGAAGATATTCAGCCTGATATCACCCGTGTCGCCAATGGCGATAAATCGCCTATTCTTTGCTCTCAGCCAGTTTCTGAGTTCTTAACTAGGTGCGTATTTTATTCTTATAACTATTTCGAATATGCAGTTTTTTAATTCATATTGTATATCATATTCATGCATGTGGGTTTTATTTTGTTATGCAGTTCTGGGACATCTGGTGGGGAGAGAAAACTGATGCCTACCATTGAGGAAGAATTAGGAAGGAGATCATTGCTTTATAGTCTTTTGATGCCTGTGATAAGCCAGTTTGTTCCTGGCTTAGACAAAGGCAAAGGAATGTATTTTCTGTTCATAAAATCTGAGGCTAAAACACCAGGGGGGCTGGTGGCTCGTCCAGTTTTGACTAGTTATTACAAAAGTTCTCATTTCAAGAATAGGCCTTACGATCCCTACACAAACTACACTAGCCCAAATGAAACCATTTTGTGCCTTGATTCTTACCAAAGTATGTATTCCCAAATGCTTTGTGGGCTATGCCAAAACAAGGAGGTTCTTCGGGTTGGAGCCGTTTTTGCCTCGGGTTTTATTCGTGCAATCCGGTTCTTGGAAAAGCACTGGACCCTTCTTTGTAAGGATATCAGAACAGGAACCCTTAGTGCACAAATTACCGATCCATCGGTGAGGGAGGCAGTGATGAAAATTCTTAAACCCGACCCGAAGTTGGCGGATTTCATTGAGGCTGAATGTAGTAGGGAATCATGGCATGGAATTATTACTAGGTTGTGGCCTAATACGAAGTATGTAGATGTTATTGTGACAGGGACTATGTCACAATATATACCAACACTTGATTACTATAGCAATGGCCTACCTCTTGTGTGCACAATGTATGCTTCATCAGAATGCTATTTTGGTGTCAATCTTAACCCGCTTTGCAAACCGAGCGAAGTCTCCTACACTCTCATTCCTACAATGGCCTATTTCGAGTTCTTGCCAGTCCACAGAAATAATGGAGGGATCAATTCTATTTCCATGCCCAAATCCCTCAATGAAAAGGAACAACAAGAATTGGTTGACTTGGTTGATGTTAAGGTTGGACAAGAATACGAGCTTGTTGTCACCACTTATGCTGGTAATTCAAGATTTTAGTTTATTTTTTCTTTCTTAATAAAGTACTGTTCATTTCTAATCCTGCATGAATTTTGTGTCACAACAGGGCTTTATCGTTACAGAGTTGGAGACGTGCTTCGTGTTGCTGGATTCAAGAACGACGCCCCGAAATTCAACTTCATTTGCCGGAAAAATGTTGTTCTGAGCATTGATTCGGACAAGACTGATGAGGTTGAACTCCAAAATGCTGTGAAAAATGCAGTGACTCATTTAATGCCATTTGATGCACATCTAACCGAGTACACGAGCTATGCTGATACCACGACAATTCCAGGCCACTATGTCCTGTACTGGGAGCTTACCATACATGGCTCAACCCCAATTCCCCCTTCGGTTTACGAAGACTGTTGCCTCACCATCGAAGAGTCCCTCAACACAGTGTACCGCCAGAACCGAGTCTGCGAATCAATAGGCCCACTGGAGATCAAAATAGTGGAAGTTGGGACTTTTGATAAGTTAATGGATTACGCCATAAGCTTAGGTGCTTCAATTAACCAGTACAAGACACCTCGGTGTGTCAAATTCGCACCTATTGTGGAGCTGTTGAATTCTAGGGTGATTTCTAGCAATTTTAGTCCCAAATGCCCAAAATGGACTCCTGGCCATAAGCAATGGATCAATATGAACTAAACGGCTTGACATTAAGCTGGGAAAAACAAGAAATAACTGTTTTTGTGATCATTTTAGTGTTAGAATTTAATATTCCACTTAGATTAACCAACCATTTTCATTTTTTCTGTTTTTTCTTTTCTATTCTATATTTTAAATTTTGTTTATTAGTATGATTAGAATCTAATATTAGTAGCCCTGTACAAAAACAGTTCTTGTTTCAAAGAAGGCTATTTCTTTTAATGTCAATCTTCCATAGTGCCAACTGCCTTTTTTAGGGCAAATTCTTCACATATATTCTGGGAAATGTTATCTTATTTCCTCCAGGACTTCTGTTCATTGAACGTTCATGGGATATGTACTATTATGGTAATAAACATCGATAGACGCACCACGAATTGAGCGACGTGATCGTATTTCAAAAACTATCTAGTCAAATGATTTTCATGTTAGCTACTGGTTAAAGTTCTACATGACATACAGATTGACTTAGAATAGTAGAAAATCGAACACACGGATGTTCAAGCACTTGTTATCATTGAAAATCGCATTTAGTTTAGCATATTTTGAGCACCAAAGACTCGCGGGTGACTTCTTTTGTAGAATTAACCCAACTTGAAAGTTGATGTGAAAATTTCAATCTATCAAGTTAATGTAGATCAAAGCCCCACTTTATTTTTAATTATACATTCATTATCATAGAAAAGCAAACCAACTTTATGTCTCTTTTAATTTAACTCATAGTGAAGTGATCTTTACCCAGGTGAAACTGACTTTCAAAATAATCTTCAAGTCATCCCCTGGTCAATACCCTGTAAATTAAGAGGATCCGATCCATATAAAGAGTGCTGTTTAACTGAAGTAAAGTGTCTCTTCATTAATGATATTTAAAATAAAAAATAAAAAAATAATTATTTTGCCCTTCTCTCCTTTTGCTCCATGTATGATTATATTTGTTTTCTTAATTTTAGTTTAGACAAAAATAAATTATCTTAATTATTTTAAATATTTTTTTTATCTTTACTTACAGAGTAATTTCATTTTATTTTAATCAAATTTTTTTGTAAAATTTGACTTCTCATTTTGACTTCTCATTAAAAAAAGAACCAACTAAAATGGATCTAAAATATTTACTACAAAAACAAACTAAAAAGAAATCTAAGCTATAAAATCTTGTTACCATTTTTTTTTTTTATATTTTAACGTTAGGTAATATTTGTTATGACTTGTTACTAGAAACTGTCACGTGGCAGTTAAAACTAAGCCGTGAGGACCATACCCAACCGATCCGCCTTGACTCCTTCTATGTACTTTTATCCGAGGCCCTTTTGTTTAGCCGAGGCCCATTTCATTCTGAGGCGCAAGTTGGATCCGATGCTCTCCAACTCCTGATAGTCCACGTGCAAAGATTGAACTCATGATGAAGATTTTTTTCGAATGATTGATGTAACATTTGTAAAAAATGTATTTGTGTCATGTCTTGTCAATGTAAGAACATTAAATACTTTGAAGAGTTAGGAAGGTCAACTAGATGGTTAGGACTTAATGCTTTGGCCGAGGAGATGAAGCCACGTGTAATTTAATCCAATAATCACCATTCTATTTGTAATACTATAAGTACACCATCATGTAACAGTTAAGAACTAATGCGATTTCATACACTTGAAGCAATATTTTACTCTCATTGATTCATAACAAAATCAGATTCAAATTTAGTTCTTAACGATTGATTCTTATTATACAATCGTATCTCGTTTATACCGTCGGAACCCGAACGGAAACGTCTCTGTCGTTAAGATGTCCACACGTTCAATTTCGGAGCGATTTCTACCATTGATTTATCTTTACGTGTTGGAATTTGGCTTACACATGCACGAGTGGGCCCAACATCTGTTGGCAACGTTTTTTGAGGTCAGCGTTATTGCTTTCATTTTCTAATTTTAATATAGTAACATATCAAGATTCAAGAGTATAAAAATAAAAATTAGAGAGAATACTATCAATTTGGAAATGTACACACATATCGAAATCAATACAAGAATCAATAAATTTAACAAACATACAAAAAACAGTATCACTTCACAATGTACATTAGAGGTGTCAAATCGACTATTTCCCGACCCTGCTATCTAAGCCAAGCAGTTATAGGACCATAGGTCCTGTTATGAATCGTGCCAGATCGAATCAACCCACCAATTTTAACCAAAATTGCAAATGATTTGTCCCTCCTCGAGCTTTATATTAAACAAACAATGAATAATTTCCGAGTGGAATTTGAAGACAAGAAACTGAAGATGAAAAGGATTGAACAGAAGACAAAGTTAAAGACAGATAAAATAATGCAGAAATTGTTCCCCAGTTTTGCTCAACGAAACAGCAACATTTTTTTCAGGCTCTGCACACAATAGTAAATAATCACAAGACAGATTTAACAAATAAAAGAGAGAGACAGGTGCAGAAAGAGATATTCATTAAAGCCGTAACGTGCAGAGAGAGAAAGAGAATAAAAATATTTAATGGTGCAAGAAACTGTTTATATCGTCATATATATTTGTCTTCTTCATAATTTTCAAGCCGATTTCTTCGAGAAAATACCCATTCCTGAAATAGATGCTGAATCCCATGTATGGATCAGCTTAAACTTTTATAAGGAGTATTATTATTATTCAGATCATCGTTGGTGATGATCATGAATAGAAAAATTTACTAATTTTTTTATTGAAAGTTACTTTTAAAATAAGTAATTTTTTTTACTTGAAAAAATAAGTATTCAATTATAAAGAGTATGTTGTTGATAAGTTATATATGACAATCCATATTGATGAGAAATTCGAGCAATTGTTTGAATACTCGCTTCGAATATAAAGAGTATTAGGAGATGACGTTCTTGATAAAATCGCTCATTATTCTACTAAAAGGAAAAATTGGGGGAGAAAAAGTTGGACAAACTCTCTCTTTGAATCCGACTTTTGATTATCTTAACGATTTCATAAATATTTATGTATTTTATCCTTTTTGAGAATTATTGGTCCGTTTGTTTAGTTGGAAAATAAAGGAAGAATTATATAATTCCGTATATGACATATTTGAAAATGACCTTTGAGTATGGTGACATTTACTTGCACCAATATACGTTTTGGGAAATTTTTATTTTGATTGTGTAAGCACTTATCTAAAGTTTGCATTTCATTAGGAAAAGAATGAACAAACTTTATAAACATTGGAGGCCAAGTTGAGCTTTAGGCATACATCAAAATCAAGTTTTCTTAAAAATTAGACACGTTCTTTTAAAGAATTAGACTTTAAGACGATGTCAAATTGCTAAATATTTTGACATATATAATGCTTCTTGTTAAATTTGGCCGGTAAAGATTACAAAAATTCGAAGGAAGACACGTTTACAAGCACATGTCAACATCAACCTACAAGAATGCGTGTGCAATTGTATGATTATCTCATAACTATTGAAAACATTTTGCATTAAAAATTTGAAAACAACGAAATATAATACTTATATGGATCACTAAAATAATTTGTGTTAATAATTTAGACGCGAGGGATGTCAAATGTCCACATGTACTTATTGTACGTGACAATCACATGTATAAATTATGGCAACGTGAATAATGAATTTATATATTGAGTTGTGGAGCACATACTAAACAAGGAAATGTGTCTAGTGATCTTCTTTCAACAGAAATGGTCGAAGTATCTTCGTTAGAAACCACAATTCTTAGCTTTTCTTACCATATACCCAAAAGAAAAAAAAAGATAACACTATACAATTATGGGTTCGTAAGATAATTTAGCATAAAGAATATTGACTAATCACACACACTTTAATTTTCATACTTAAAACATCTTATCTAACTCTTTACCTGACTTTGGCACCAGGAGCGGTGCTAGAATTTCACATTGGGGAGAGCTAAGATTCGTTAACTTATTTTTCCTTCTAAATGATATTTAATATTGTTATGCTGTCCACCTTATGTAAAATGGAATTAAGAATTGTTTAGTGTCATAGTCATTCTTACAACATTTATGAAAAATGAGTCTTTGAAGATGACACAAATATATAACAATGAATAAGTGATGGAAAAACTTTAAGTGTGACAATGAAATTTAGTTTTGCTTTTTGAGACAATACACCCAACAATGAGGGTGATGGGGGATGGCGACACTAATTTGCTCCAATAATTTATTCTTAAAGTTGATAAAAATAAGTATAATTGGTGGATAATTGTACTAAAGTTGAGAAATTAATTAAAGCGAGGATAAGCACACTCTACACGTTGGTAGTTTTTAAAACTTTCAACTGATCAACCATTCCTTAATACGATAATAACAAAGGAAAAAACGTGTTCACGAAAAGTAAAGAGAAAGAAAGAGAGATTATTGGAGAGATTAAACGTTTGAACATCGATTCAGTGAAATCTACTCATATACATGTTTGGCAATGTATACCAGTTGTTTTTTAGCTGCTTTCGAGAAAAAGTTGTTGTAATGTTACTTTTAAACAATGTCAAACATGTATGTTTATCGAGAAGGTCAACTTTTACGCATGACCAAATACATACACGATCATTTTAAATAGTTGTCAAGTTTGTGACGATAATTAGAGGAGATTAAAAATAATAAACATGACAGAATAAAAATCAAAAGATTTAGTCAAATGTGGGACGTCAAACATTAATTATACGATGGCTCTTAATATGTGGGATAATGCATGCATGTACCTTGAGATTAAATTTATTATTAACAATTTAATAAATTTATTTAAGCAAGGAACAAATCAACCATATTTTCGGGATATTTGGCTGAAAAATCACGTGAAAATGTCACAATTCTCCACACGTGTCTGCCATTGACTGGACAGTGGAGACTACTCGTGTGACACTGATCCCTGAAACAGAAATGCTGACTTTGACTAGTTCAAAACCCCACCCACACGTGAGGGATATCTGCAGTGTTTTTTGTCGGGCCTTGGCCCATTTGGCCCATCTTGTTGAGGGTCCAAATTAAACATGTCATCAACAGTGCAGAGTGTTGTGTCCAGGCAATAGTTCCATGGCACCTTCTGCTAAATAATTCCACAGTATTTTTTTTTTTGCCCACTATCTTTTCTTTTGTCCAATTGTGTATAGAGTCGGATTTTTCCTCAGTCGAACCCCTTCAATTAGGTATTAGAATGAAATTTATTGAAAAATGTGACAGTGATGTCACTATCTCGAGTTCAAATTATGGCCACTTGTATATGAAAATTAACATGTTAGGTCTTTGGTCGAGTTTGGAATCAACTATGAAACGAAATAGGGATGCATATTTTAAAGCCAAATTATTGGGACAAGTTTGGCAGTGTTAGGCTAAAATACGTGTATAAATTATTTGCAGCATGTCTCATGACTATTAGTTTTATATTTTGTTGAGAAGAATATGCCAAGATTCTTCATTGAACAACTAGACTTGTTACTTTTTAATGATCATTTTTAGAGATAGCAATTGAGAAGTTGATGTCTATGTCGTCCGAGCATGGAGCATGCAACAATTTTTCATTATTAATTTTACTCGACATAAACAATGCGTTCATTCGGCAAACTGTATACTACAAGAAAGGATAAGACTCAACCCAATACAATTTTCGTTCTTTGTTGACATATTGACCCGTAAAATTTAATACTTTATACCTAACATGCCGAAAGTGAAATACCCACATTTTTCATGTGTGTGTTGACGGGGAGGCATAATATAGCAGAAGAATAGTAAAAATATTGACATGAAAACTACTCTTGTATTAGTTTATAGAAGTCTTCTTTTTTCTTAAGGCCCATTGGCAATGGCATTGGAATTTGGCAGATAAAACTTAGTTATTAAAACCTAAAGCTGCACCATACATCACTGAAAACTACTTTGAACATTTTATATGCACAAGAGAAGAAAAATAATACTCGATTATTGTTTTCTATAAAATGTTTAATTCTCAGTGGCTTCTTGTCCTCATCATAGCCCCGCGGCTCTTACACACACACATACATATATATATGGGAAATGCTATGGGAAATGCCATTATGGACACCCTTATGTATTGTGCTATGTACCCATAGCACAACCATATATATAATTATTTTTTTAATATTAAAGTATTTCGTCTAAAAGTTTAAAATGTCATAGAAAAAGGTACACTATTAAGTGTAGAAATCTAGTTCCCTCATGTAGAGCGGATTTAATTGATCAAAACGTGTGAATTTCATATGACATGTGTCTGGTTGTGTTAAATTCAACTAACGAAATCATAATGAGCAGTAGATGAGAAGCATTTTTCAAAGCTCAGTGACATTGGGACAACATTTTAAAGTTCGGTTAGAAGTCACGAACATTACCTAAAGTTCATTAATTGATAAAAACAATTGAAAAAAAAATAAAAAAAATTGAACAATTGAACCTCTATTTGCACTACATTTAAATTTGAGTAAATAAATACTTTTCGCCCTGTCGGTTCAATTTATTGCTGCACCCATTATCCATATATAGAATATGTATAGTTGATAAAAATTACAGTTGAAGATAATGTTCAATATTCATGATGATGAAAGAATTGATAGAAGTTCTCACACCTGAAAATAAAAAATTTCATCCAGAAGAATCTCCTGACTATTTAACAATAAGTTTCTTTGTTTAGCTTAATTTTTAACCATCTCTAAAATTTACTTAAATAAGTAATTAAATTTAAGTTAAATACAACTCATCTACATACTTTTTTATTCACAATTAATTATTAATCTGACCAGGTCGAATAAAATTCGATTATATTAATTGATTTTCTGTTAAATGTGTTAAGCTTGATTTGTTTATTTAACACACGTACACAGAATGTGTCGATAAAATGTGAGTAATAAATTATGGAGCCATAGAATATATAGGGATAAAAAATATATTTGATCGATCAATATAAATTATAATTTAAGCCAAACATGCACTTAATTTAATTATTTCTATAAGCACTGCTTTGACATATATGGATGCAATTACAAAACAAACTTGGACACTGGATTGGTTCTAACCCAAGTTTTCGCCCTACATTATCCAAGCCCAAAACTTAAGCCTCAAGAAATAATTTATAAATTGGCAGAAATGAGTATTGAATAAGCAAATAGTACTTTTGAATTTATTGGAATGTCTGATAAAAATAAAGTTTGATTGTTTATAAATAATTTATGAATTTTACCAAACGGACAACAAATAACCAAGTCAGTAGTCATTGACCTAGAAAAATCTATTATTCACTTATACATCACTCATTTTTATCAATATAAAATTTAGGAAAATATCACTTTTACACTCGTTTGTTGACATTATCATTGACATTACAAGTATTGACAAGTGTTGATCTGACGAAAAAAATTGTCAAAAATTTAAGCTGTCCAATGGTATGTTATCATGTGACAAAATGTAAAAAATAATGTAAATGATGATAAACATGTAACATGATTGTATAATTTAAGACAGGCTATAAATAAGTGTCTCATAATCCTAGCCCAAAACTTTGCAATTCTAGGTCCTATTTTCGATCAATGTCCGTCTTGTATTCATAAAATAGGATTACAAGTTTTCAGAGTTGATAAACAGTCTCGTGTTCCAGGTCACCAACCCTATTAGTTACATGATTCGCAATGCTTAAAAGTTACTCTTAGAAAGTAATAGACTATTTATCAAAGGATACAAGTTAAACGGCTAACTTCACTAGCATATTTAACTTAATTTTAAGCACAACAAAATATTTTCTCGTATTAATTTGGGCTCATCGTCATCTAACATATTGCGTAGTAGCCTATTTATCACTTATAATAATATAGATAAATAAAACTGAAAAAAAAAAAAAAACCCAGCTCAGTAAACTGCTTGAAAAAGGTATCTTATTCAAATTAAGCTAGGGAAAAATATCAAGTATTAACTGAACTTTTCAATTAGGGTCCTTCAATTACATCAAAAACTCCTCAGTGTACATAGCAATATGAGCAAGACAGTCGAGAAATCATGTTGTATATTTTGGGAAGACAAGAATATACTCTCACAGAAAGATAGGAGCCATGACAAGGGTTATTGTTGCAAGCATTTTGATAAGTACATGAAGTGATGGTCCAGCAGTGTCTTTGAAGGGATCTCCTACCCTGCAAAAATAATATCGTATTATAGTAATTCGTTTCTTTAACAATCTCGATTATTACACTTTAGGTAATGTGAATTCTTGTTCTGATCAAACATGTGGGGTTGGGAACAAGATCTAGTGCGTGCATGAGCAAGCATTATTGGATGTGGATGTGTGCGTTTAGCCATAGAAGAAAACCATTAAATTATACTACTACTGGTAAATACCACACTTATACAAGTAAACACTTACGTGTCACCAGTAACTGCTGCTTTGTGGGATTCACTGCCTTTGCCACCAAGAGCGCCGGTTTCTATGTACTTCTTCGCATTATCCCAGGCGCCTCCAGCAGTGTTCAGGAAAAGAGCCATGAGAATGCCAGAAACAGTGGCAAACATTAACATGGCAGCCACCACTTTGGCACCAAGTAATGGATGCCCTGTATAATATCCCAGCACCCGAAACACAAAACCTGCAAAATGACGAGCATATTCCCTCAGCTATACGAAATTAAGCAAGATTTAACATCAAAATATTAAAGTGATTACAAAAGTTACAAAAATTTCCAAATGCGAGTCCTACAAAAAACTGAATAAAAATGAAGGCAACTCAGAATCTTCCAACGAGCAAAAATGATCCTTACGGCCCCCCGATAATTAAAAAAGATAAAAACTCATAAGCTTTATGTAAAATAGCATTCACAGGAACTCCAGAATGCACTGCAGTTGGCAAGGTGCCCGGCATTCCATCACCTAAATACAAGATTAGTACAGACTTCACCTAAAGATCATCATCAATTTAGAAAAGAGGATGATTCCATCACAATCATCTCTTGTGAAAGCAATTTGTGATTGAGCATAAAGTTACAGCATCTAAGGGCAGGCACCTGATCTAGCATATAGAGAGGGAATTGTTTATTAACAAATTTCTTTGTTCAAGATCATGCAGTTACTCCGTCAAATACATAATACTAATTACTGCTAAGAAGATCATACATAAGCAGTTTAGGTGAGCTGTGGAAAACCAAATTGCAACATTGTGCGACTGTTACTCAAAAGAAATGCTTCTTCAAAGAATTGATCCTCAGGCTTGTTCAACAAAGGTGCTGTCACCTAATACTGAACATGTCCTTTGTAATGCATGTAACCCATTTTTTTTCCTCTCAAATAAATAGTATCAATCATAAATTTTATTCTATAATCTGAAATATAATTATCATACTATTTATTGCCTTATAAAAAGAAATCAAATTTACAACTAGCAACTTCAAGAGTTGGAATATAGTTTATATATTTTCTTACTTGAATTCTTAAATCCTGATGCTAGCAACTACACTTTCAATTTGTTATTTTGTTATTAAATCAATGGAAACCCAAATCATGTCAACAATTCTACGCAGAAATACTGTGATGGCCTGTTTTAAACATATGCAGTGCCCATTCTATTACGTTATGACGCAAAAGTACACTTTCCATGTCATAATCAATTATCAAAAACTAAGAGGGTGGTTAGTAACTGTTTTAAACATATGCAGTGCCCATTCTATTACGTTATGACGCAAAAGTACACTTTCCACTTGTCATAATCAATTATCAAAAACTAAGAGGGTGATTAGTAACTCACCAACAACAATAGGTGATATAATTGCCAATGCCCCAGGCTTTATCATCTCCCTCAAAGAAGCAGATGCAACAATAGATACACATCGACCATAATCTGGTTCCTCCTTGTAATCCTATCAGGAAACGAAAAATAACATGATACATCACTGATATTCGAGATCCATTTTACAACATAAAGAAAGCCAAATAATTGTTTAAGATACAAACCATGATGCCTGGCCTCTCAATGAACTGTCTTCTTACTTCATTAACAACCTCCTGAGCAGTTCGACCCACTGCAGAACAAGCCCACGCACTAAAAAGATAAATAAGCATGGAACCCAATAGTCCACCAACAAACACTTCCGGGATGGCAATGTCAACCTGCTTAGATAAAATGCTAAAAAAAATTAATAGAAGAGAGGAGAAAACTCTTTCCCGTAATCAAAACTTATAGAATCAAGATATAATTGACAGATAACAAAAAAGCCCCACCTGATTAAAGGGTACATTTGCAAAAGTAGCTACTTCATCCATATAAGCACTAAATAGAAGAAAAGATGCAAGGGCTGCAGATCCAATGGCAAACCCCTTGGTGGTAGCTTTTGTAGTATTTCCAACAGCATCGAGAACATCGGTGATCTCTCGAACGCTTTCAGGCTGTAAGTAATAAAAGGCATGTCACAAGTTTCACTTACAATAAAAACATAATTGCTAAAGGCTGACGTATTGTGTTGGCCAAAGCCAAGAACCTGAAAAATTACCTGCTGACTCATTTCAACAATTCCTCCTGCATTATCAGCTATTGGACCAAACATGTCCATGGTGAGCACATATGCTGCCGTACTGAGCATTCCCATAGTTGCAACGGCTGTCCCAAACAACCCACCAGTTGGGCTTCCAGATTCATCCACCAACCCAGAAGTGTGACCCAACCAGTAAGCCGAAACAATTGCTACGCTTATCACAAGGACAGGAAGAGCTGTTGATTCCAGACCCAAACTAACTCCAGCAATAATATTAGTTCCATGCCCAGTTGAGCTAGAAAGAGCTAATGTGCGTACAGGCTCATGCTTGTAGTCAGTGTAATACTTTGTAATCCAGACAAAAATATATGCCGTCATAATCCCAACCAAACCACATAAAGCGAAGTTCAACCAAGCAGAAGGTGCTTGTTCAGTGTATAGCATCCAGCGTGTAGACTGTAAACGCAATAACATCAAACACCAGATTCAGCATGTAAATGATGATTCAAAACACACGCGAGAGAGAGAAGGGTGAGAATATTGCTCAAATAGTAGATAGAAATATTACCAAACCAAATGTCAGAACAGCTAAAATAATTGTCACAGAATATCCTTTCTGCAGAATCGACATTGGATCCTCTACATCACCAAGAACTCCAGAGTCATATGTGTTCCGAATAGAAAATATTCCAACAGAAGATATCACTAGATCAAACGAGTGAACAACAAGGGGGAACAAAATGAAGCCCGACGGATCTGCATGTATCACTTAAAGATTTAGGTCAACTATAATTCATTCAGTAAAGGTACAAATAAATTATCATCACGTGGCACCATACTCATCAATCATAGCCAGGCCAACCTACTCTCTATCTTAATAAAATAAGACCAATAGGTGAATTAAAAAGCATCCCAAAAATAAAGTAATAGCAACAAAATTGCACCAAAGGATATGACCAGATAATTTAATATCTAAACCCCAGAAACTGGTTTTTCAACTTAATTTAATATCTAAACCCCGGAAACTGGTTTTTCAACTTAAAAGGTCTTGCAGAGAAAGGGGGAAAATGTTGGAATATCATTTCTTCATGGAATTTGATCATTACCCAATGAGAAAAGCCAATGTAGATAACCATGGCTCTCCTAACTTCTATTAATATAACTTCCATAGAAGGCAAGCAACCACCACGTGTTAACCAAGTTTGGAACATTCTCTCAGATGGGCGAACTAAAAGGAGAGTGCTGGCATGATGTGATAGTAAGTAATGCAACCAGTATCAAGCATGAAATGAGCATGCTTCTTTGCCAAGGCAGACATTTCATAGCAATTTTCTTTCCTATTTTTCATTGACAAGAATTTTGAACACCTTGAAGATCAGAATTCTAAGCCATCAACATATTTAATTGTGCAGGAGCAATTATAATCTTAGTTCTCCCTCCATGTCAAAATATATATCACAGTTGACTTTTTTCCAATCAATACCAGAATTTTTTGAAATTTTTTTTTTTTTTGAAGTCACAGCCATTTAATTCGAAACGGAGGAAGGAAGATGTGTGATACTAACAGAATTTCAACAAACTCCAGGAGATAAACAACCAATGAAGGGTAAAAATGACAACCTATATGAAAGTTATCTCTAATCTAAAATATGCAACGCATGCTATCCCTCATGAGCACATCCTTGAGAAAGTAAATCGCCAACTGTACTAATATTAAATTCAATAATAAATATTTGCAAATGAGTCAGTTACATGCCTTCAAGTTTGCAGCGTTGTGCCATTGTTCCACCTAATATCATTGCACTGATAATTTCTGCGGCAATACTTTCAAATAAATCAGCACCCCGTGCTGCACAGTCGCCAACATTGTCTCCAACCTTTGACATAGCAAACAAGGAAATTAACCATGGACATGGGTGGAAGAATGCACAAGAAGGAATCGCAATGCAAGATATATCAATAATACAGAATGTCTGATCAAACGAGTATAAGACAAATAAAAAAGTTTGACACTTCGAATAAACGCATCAACATCTGCTCCACAACATAAAAGCAATGATCTCAAGCATACGTGCTTGACAGAGAAATTACACAAGGAAGATTTTATACCAAATCCGCAATGACAGCAGGATTGCGAGGATCATCTTCAGGAATTCCCTGCTCTACTTTTCCAACAAGATCAGCTCCAACATCAGCTGCTTTTGTAAATATTCCACCACCCAATTGAGCAAAAAGGGCAACAAATGAAGCTCCAAAACCATATCCAACGAGGAGGAGAGGCACTGGGAGAGAAATCTAAGAGTCAAACTGTGGACTTAAAAATTTGGAATCCAAGAGCATAAAAGGAAGCAACTATTAACATCTGACATAAGTATAGGATAGGAGTTGAAAACTTACAGTCAGTAACCTTCATTGCTCCTGGTGAATCTACCCCCAACCAAACATAAAAAGTGGCATAAAGTATAGCAATACCAACGACAGCCATACCAACAACTACCAGGGCAGAGAAACCACCAGCACGAACAGCTATCTGCAAGAGATTAATGCCAACTCAAGCCAGAGTCTGAATGCATTTCAGTTGAAAGCGAAGTGAAAATATGGGGAGAAACAAAGAAAACCTGCAATGCCTCCCTTGCTGATCGCCTTGCAGCACTTGAGACTCTTACATTTGCACGAACAGATACCCACATCCCCACATAACCAGCAATACCAGAACACAAGGCCCCAAGAAGAAAAGCAGCGACAGTAATAAATGCCGACGTTGACCTGCATCAGTATAGCCCAAACTTACCATTTATATTTAAGAGCCTTTCATTGTACATGAAAAGTTGAAAACCATAGCCCAAATTTTAAGTCATTCTATCCTCACCTCCCTAGGCCAGAAGATTCTTGTTGAGGCGTTTTACTGCGAAACAGGTATATGCTGAGGATCACCAATCCTAGAAGCACAGCCATCTTTGAGATAGTTCCGTACTGAGTTCTAAAGAAACCTTCAGCCCCATCACGTATAGCATCTGATATCTAGCAAGTAAAATGATAAGCTCAAGATCACTGAGATAAAAAAAAAATACCCCACCTTTAAGATGATATAAAATATAGTTGCTTGTCATAAGTTCCATTCAAATCCGATACTTGTAACAAGTGTTAGTATACAACTTTATGGAGAAAAGGCTTACACAAAACCCACTACAAACTAACAGGCACCAATCAAGAAGAAAAATTAGTAAAGTGCTCTGTGAGTCTCTGGCAGTGTAAAACATGAAACTTCCCCTAGTTATGCACAATATGTCAAATATATATAATACACAGAGCAGATAAGGAGAAAAAACAGAAGCTATATTACAGTGTACACCAATATGGCATTGGTTTCATATCACAGGAAAGCCTGAGTTTGAGGTTAGCATAATCGAAAGGAAAGCTATGAGAATTTTCTCACACAGAGGAATCTACCATGAGAAAACACAGGAATCTAGCAGGTAATATTTTGATCAGAGAATTTTAGGACCTCTCTATTTGTGCATTCCATCCTTGTAAGATCCCTAATATCAATGTGTATGGATTAGCATGGCTCCTTAACATGTCAAATTTCTTAATTAACTAGACGAACTAAAAGATTATTTTTTTAATTTACTTTGGAAATTAGATAAGCTTGAACATAATCCCTACTCAGCTAACCCTTTTACATTCACTTGGAAGGAGAAAAATAAGTAAAAACTAACAATAAATTTCCAAATTCGTATCTTCCGAAGGGAAATATGAACTACAAATCAGACATCAAACACTAAAATGTATTTAAAAAGCCAAGCACAGATCCATAAGTCCATTACTAACAAGTAGGCAAGTACTCGTGTATCACGTATATGCTCAAATCAGGTCCCCCAAGCTCGCAATTAGGAAAGTCCCAACGGGTTGCCTCAACAGCATATATTTTTTTAATAGTTAACATTATGTAGAGCCATGTATTTCTTTTTGTCAATTGGCATAGCTCCCAAGGCAGAGGAAATCAAGTAAAACTTCATAAGTAGTAGATCTCAATTTAGTGGAACTGGGTGCAAAACTAAATGTAAATTTCAGGGAACCTAAATTTATAAACACATACCTGAAAAATACAAGAAAAAGGCATATAGCTCAATTACAATATCACAAAACAAGAATTGGTTTCATATGTGCTATTTTTATTTTTTGAGGGAGAGAGGGGGGGGGGGTGTCCGTCAATTTCATACATGAATATTGAAGACAATTCAAGAATTATCAACAGCCTTCGAATAGTAATTTGAAAAGGGTAAATTATGATCGTTTGGTTGAGAACAACTGTACCTGGGCCATCTCAGGAGGTCCCTCATCCTTCGCAAGGACCCACTTAGTAAGATATATTGCCAGTAGAAAACTGATTATGCAAACCGAGAAGACAAATACAATGATTGGCGAGGTACGTGCACCAATATAAAAGATAGCTCCAAATCCCAAGAGCATAAGCACAAAAAGAACACGAATATTTATTCTCATGAGGAGGCGAAAGATCTGCAGAAAGCAAGTGCTCAATCATCAATACTAAGAGCAAAGAAGAAAATAAAAAGCTGCATTAAATACAAGGTAAAATCAGCAGTTAAGCGGTAGCAAAATTAGAAAAACAAGTAGATATTTTACATAAAACTTCATCGACTGAAGTTCTTAGGGTTTTGAAACTTGACATGGGTAGCAGAGCAACCAAAGATTTTTTACCCAGATCTTATAATAAATAATGGCATTCCCTATAAGAAATGGATAAGGAATTAAGAAAATGCAATTTTTATTTGATTTCACATCACTGAATTACTAGTTTTAGAAAAAGATTCTCAGAGGTTCTCAAAGTGGAATTCACAACTCAATATCAGGTGTGAGCATCATCTCAAACATTACCCAAACAAGACATTCAAGATGATTGTTTGATGGACTACTTTCATGTTGCCAAGCGTACTTTTTCCATGTACTCATTTTGATTTTCCAAGTGTAAACAGCAAGTACTAAATTTAATTCTCACTTTAAGTAAAAAAAACTAACATAAGTTCTCACTATAAGTTCTAAACTAACGCAAAATTAACTAATTCATCATAAATTTTGAAAGGAAATTATAGAACTAAAACACATTATATAGCCAACCAAGAATTATATGGTTCTTATTTATCTAAAGAGAAATTTATGCTAGAATCTTGTATCCTTATTCCCATTTTTCATCAAACATAAGATGCAGCATTTTCAATAAAAATGATAATAATGATTATCATCAGCATTTTGTCATATATTCGGCCTCACCTTTCTAATAAGCATTAAGCATGGTTTGGGTATATAGAAACATTCTATTAATCTTTCAAAATGTGTATAGAAAGGAATCGTCGGTGTTCACAAATAATAGTCATCAGCACGTTATTCCTAAAAGGCAAATCCTAAAAAAGTCGAGAGCAGGTTAATAAAATATGTCTGTACTACCATATTATAATCAAATGTTTATATCCAGGCAAGGGGACACAATGCTGCTATGCTACGGCATTAAAAGAGTAACAAGCACGAACCTAAAATGAATAAAAGACAAGGGAAATGCAACTGAGAAGAAAGAAGCAAAAAGCACGCATAAAAGGTAAAATCACATTTATAAAGATGCCAATGGCACAGAAAGTGTCACTAAGTTGGAGATAATAAGATGTAAAAGGGCTTACCAAGGGCGTATATGGTTTAGCCCGCATGTTAGGGAATACCCTTGCCCTTTCTTGGTAAGGCCCCAAGTTACCACCCTCCATATCATCATCCATTGGAACAGAATGGAAGGAGTTGACCCTCCTCGTTACTGGGAATGAGTTGAACTCACCAACTAGGGGCAAGTCGCCCCCTGAACCTGGTCGCTGTATTTTGAATTTTGCTCTTTACACAATGACGATCAGAAACTAAACTTGCAACACTCAAAACACCAAATCTTTTGCTTTAACTCTCAACAGTGAAGAAGCTCGAAGACTAATAAACTAGTCCTAAAAAAATCCAGAATATATCAGATCAAATAGACAAAAAATGTAGGAATAGAATTGAAAAATATATTATAATAAAATAAAACCCAATCCACAAGTTCACATAATAATTAAGGAAACCTCGCTATCAGAAGAAAGAGATTACATAAAACTCAACAGATCAGAATAATTACCAGATGATAAATAGAATGAGGTGCTAGGGTTTTCGAAATGGAAATTGTGGGATCGATTATTTGGGGATTTGATAATGGGGAATCCTCCGCAGAATCTACTCTTCTTCTGTTGAGCAGAATTATCATAAAAAATGGGTAAAAGTTGGTGGTTTTGGAATGGGCCGTCCGGGTTGGGCTTGTTAAACCGTAGACTTTCTTCTCCGGTTCAGTGCACTGCTGTCAATTTGTCACTACCTGTCATCACTCCAATTACGTACTGCCACGTCAACTTCTGGCTTATTTTAATTTGCCACATCAACTTCTCAAACAATTTTCTCCCTCTAGAATTCTTGCTAAAACCCCAGTTGCAGTTTAGACTCCCACAAATGGCGATGAGAGCAGCGGCGGTCCAGACGACGTCGGCTTCGGCTGCTACCTTAGTGGCACATAGAGTTCTAAGGGCTCTATACTCGTCATTAACTTCAGGCTTTCCACCTCCTGCCGAACCTTCCACAAATCTCTTCGTTTCGGGTACATATAGCTTCATCTTTCTCCAAATTTCCTTTCTTAGCTTTAATTTAATATAGGTTTTTACTGATTGGTATAAATTGCTATGTTACTTGATACTTTGGTTTAATTTATGGCAAAATCTATTGGATGTAGAATCTGTTAAGCATATTATGTATTCGCTTGTCGGTTAAGTCCAGTTGGTAGGCACGGAGTTTATATTTTCTGCTATTCGACTAGGTCATTAAGAATGTAAGATTAACGGGTTGTAACTATCATATTTATGCAATGATGTTTAAAGTTCCAAGCTTGATGTATTAATCTCTCATCAATGCTTGTGCTTTTTAAAGAACAGCGCAGAATAAAATTTGCTTTCGTGTTAAAACTTACTGATTGATCTGGGCATCCACCTTTATAACTCATTGTAGAAAACTAGATTGGTTCTTCTGATAGCTAGTAAATTATCCCATATGTAGCTTCCCTGATGACCTGCCCTACCATCTTAGCTTTAAGGCCAGTATGCATGACTCTGCATTAGTATGAACCTATGAATGAATATACTTAAGATGTCCAATTTTAATTGTCAAACAGTTCATTTTGGACCTGGCTAGTGTTTAAAAAGCCTAAGTTAGGATTTTTCCATAAACCATTGAAATAATAAAAAATTTACAAAAACTACAAATCATGCTCATGATAATCCATAAAATATATAAAAAGTTAATATTTATTATTAAAAATTGCTGATTCAAATCATGCTCGTGTTGCAAGGCAGGGCTTAACTATTTCTTTGAATGAACTTTTCTTATTGGGAAAGAGGCTTCTATAAACAATCATCTGGAGGTAACGGTTGGGAGTGTAGCTGCATATTATTTGCTCTTCATCTCCATTCAGATCTAAATGAATATAGACTCAATTGTCATCTGTTTCTTATACCCCATTTCCTTCCTTTATGAATTTCTTCTCTTGAATTCTAACTTGAGTAGCAACGAATAATGATCAATTTGATGATTTAGGCTCATTATGGGATCGAGGAATATTCATTCCACAATTAAGCAACTGATGTCTCTATATATTATTTTTACCCTCTTTATTTAAGTAGTGGCATGAATCTTGTTTTGTATTCATGTGCACACCCAGTTTTCTGTTTTATTTTGTATTTTTAGTTTATTTATTTGGGGTGGTTTGTTCCTTGGCATTTCAATTTTTTTTCTTTCAGTATATGTTCTCATCCAGGGTGTTTATTTGGAAGATCCGAGTGGCTATGGGTTACACCTTTTTTCTGTGATGCAAATTCTTTCAACGAACAGTTCTTAGATGTTAAGAAAAGATTTAGTGTGCTATGGAAAAGCTAGTTCTTGATATATGCTCATCTTTTCGGTTCATGTTGCTTTCTCACACTTCTGAGAAAGCTGCTTCTGGTAGCCTTGTCATGTTCCTCCTTTTTTCTTGATGGAAACATTTAGATTTAGCTTTTCATAACCAAGTTGTGGTGTTACATTAATGCAAAATTAGTAAAACCCGCCATCCCCTCAGCTATTTCTGTCTATCATAATTCAATTTGTTTCCTTGTTTACCTTTGGTAATTATAAATTGTCATCAGTTGTGGTGCGGTGTATATTTTGGTCTTTAGAGACGAAGACCTGTCTGCAAGTTTCACTGGACCTTTATTTGTTTATTTAATGTTCAGGGCTTAGCAAACTCACAACTACCGAAGGGCTTCGAAATGCCTTTGCAAAGTTTGGTGAAGTGCTCCATGTTATTTCCGTTTCTCAGTTCCTATGAAAAATTATCCTATATAGTTTCGACGCCAAATAATGGATGGCATATTCTTTTCCCTTTTTGCAGCTAAGGTAGTGACTGACCGTGTATCTGACTATTCCAAGAGTTATGGTTTTGTAAGATATGCTACTGTAGAGGAAGCTGCAGCTGGTATAAAGGGCACGGATGGCCAGGTGAGTTCAGATAGTTTAACAGATATCTTTTAGCTCATGTTAAGAAAACTTTTTGTGCTCTTTTAAAGAATCTTTTGGTAGGGGTGGGCACACGTGATTCGGTCCAGGTTCAATGGGAATTTCTATGTGGAACCAACGTTCCATAAATGCTGCTGGCACCAAACCAATTGGTTCCAGTCCTCTAATTTGCTTGAAAATGAATAAGAGCAGAAGAACCTATATCTAAGCCTTACAAATACAGGTGAACTGTGATGAACCCAAAAAAAAAGTACACAGCAAAATATATTAATTTGCCAGTAAACTGAAGAAAACAGGGTGAGCATAAATGTTTGTGTGTGTGTGTGTATGTGTATCAAGAGTTTGTAAATTAAAGATCAAGTGTTGAAACTGTTGTGTTCTTTTGGCTCATCGGAGTGGGTCTTTGTGTTTCCTTTAAGTTCATGCAGTAGAACTTAAATATAAGCATAATTACAATTCATTTAGCCCATGTTTGGTGCACATTTTTGCTCCAAGAATGCATTTTTTTTGGTTGATGATGTGATGGGGAATATGTGATTAAAAAAAAAGGAAAATTTATTGATGTGATGGAAAATATTATTTTATTGAAGACTGTATCCTTGAAAATGAGTAGAAAAATGAGAATGAAAAAAAATAATGTGGCTCAAACAGGGGCTTAGATTTCCATGGAAACATAATCATGATCAGCAAAAAGGTTTTTAAGTTCTCACCTATTTTATTTGAAATAAGGGTTTTGCTCCTTAAGTAGGGTGAAAATTTGCAGAGTTTGAGGGCAGAAGAGAGGATGAAATTTACTGACTGATTTTTTCTTCTCCTTTCGACTTTGATTGTATTTACATTTCTAAATCCTTATCAGCTAGTGCAATGCACATCTCAGGGCGTTTTCAGTTCTGCATTCAACACTGGGAACTGGACCATCCGGTTCTCGGTTTACATGACCAGAACCGACTTTTTCCTTTACTGAACCAAAACTGTCAGGTTCCATTTGCCCACCCTTATCTTTTAGTTCTAGTCTCTGTTTGAAGGAGATAGTATGAGGAATTCTGTAAAGGGTGAGGGAAAGAACAAGGAGAAAAAGAAGCACATTTTAATCCCAGTCTCTGTTTTTGAATTTGCATGACGACGTATTTTGATGGTTAATCTGTATTAAATTTGCCCCTTCTAGTTCTTTTGTGGTAAGGACCAAACTCGATAAGGTCCAAACATGTTCACTTTTGTGATGTGTTGTTACATACATGCCAGTGCATTAACTTGTTTTTCTCTTTTATATTTAGGGTGGTTGAAAACTTTCCTTGATTCCATATTTTGATTCATGATTACTCTTTATGTTTTTTTTGTAGTTTCTGGATGGTTGGGTTATTTTTGCAGAGTATGCTATACCAAGACCTCCTCCTCCATCCTTGAATAATGCACCTAAATATAATCAGCCCTGATTGGATAAAAGGTCCACTGGTTGATATATGCCATTCTTTTGATCAAATAGAGCATTTGATCATGTGGTGTGTGTGAGTTGTGTTCCTTTCTCTATTCAGTAATTCTGAAGCTAGATAAGGTGCGCATCTCGACTATTTGCACCAGTTGAGGTACACATTAAGTGGAACAGTTTTGTATCAATGATATGTTTAGTACGGTAAATTAAACAAATGCGTGTGAATGATACATGTCAACAATTAAATACTTGGCCAGAAAATCACGAGGCAAGAGACCTCCGATCGAATGAGATGACATGTCTACTTGGTTTTATATCGAGTGGGTAAGTTGAAGCAATTTTAACGGAGAGTTAATTTTTTTATGAACATCTTTGTCTATGAACATTGTATATTAATATGAATATGATCCTAATCGTATTTCTCCAATCACACTCCAACACAATGTAAATATTGATTAAATGAATCTTATACGATAATAATGTGCACCACATGTATCGTAGTTGTCTTATTCTGAAATATCCATTTATTGTGTGACGGACGCTTATAATTGTAACGTAATGACTAATTTTCTATATGCAAATGAGTGCACCTATCAATTTTGGCAAACAGGTGGCTCCAAGGGGACCAGTTTTTATTCAATTCAACCAATGGCTGTGGAGCATTTACCTAGTGGTGGAAACATCTCGACAAATTAATACTAATAACTTCGATAGTTACTATACACTTGATATTTCAAGCTAAGTTTTGTCATTTCATTTTAAGTATGGTTGAGTCATTTTTGGAGTAATTAGATTGTATTAGTTGGAAGTTGAGATGAAAGCAATTTAAATGCTGCTTCTTCTCTAGGCACCATTTGGCATTTTCGATGGGACTTAAAACAATTTTTTGTGCATTGATGAGATATTGAGTAGTTGTTTTCTTGAATGAGACAGGGTTTTCGAGAAGAGGGCACAATAAAAGTTACTTGTATAGAAAATTTTGATGTTGGTTATTAGTTATTACTCTTTTTGCACTAAGGTGACTAAATTGGTTCAACTTTCGAATAAGAAGGTGAATGGGATTAAGGGGTTATACTTATATTGCCACCATGGTTTAGGGGAGGTTTGACAGAGCTCTTGATAAATAGTTTTAGAGATTGTAATAAAAATTTGATGAAATGCGTGGTTGAAAAATTGATAAAAGTTGTGAGTTTCATAAAATGTATAACTAAAATTAATTGTTGACTACGACTTCAAATTTTAAAGTTTTCTCTGACAAGTACTTAATCGTGTTAAAGGTCCCTAATTTTTATATGTTGTCGCATAATATTCTCAAGTTTTATGTCAACGAGAGACTTGATGGATAAAAAACTAGTCCTTGTTTGATAAAATTTAGTTATTTTTAAACATTTTATGAAAACAACAATTTTTATTAACTTTTCAATCATATATTTTATTACTTTTTATCAAAATCTACTGAAAATTTATTAAAATTTTTGTCACACATCCCTTAATTCAATAATATTGGAGGGTATGCCCGTAATAAAACTACAATTCTGTGGCAAATTCGTTTCATTCCAGCTTCAAGACAAAACCTTTATTCTATATAAACACTGCATTGCAACCATAACTACCACTCTCCTCACCTGTGCGTGTAAAGTAAACATGAAATTTCTATTAGAATTAGTCACATGTTATGGTTCTTCGTCTACTGACTCGGAAGTTCGGCAGCCAGCGGAGGAATCCAGATCGCTGGTGGCATCGGGAGCTTGCCGCCGCGTCGGACGGAAGAGGAGTAAGGTGGTTGGTATGAAGTCCACTGGTGAGTGGAGTCCATCTTTGTCGTCAATCTCGGAAAATAATATATTGGGTGAGAGGAATAATCAACCGCGGCCAGACGTTGTAGAGTTCGATAGAAACCTCAAGAGAAAAGTTGGATCAAAATATCAGGACCCTTCAAATTCTGATGATACCAGGTAAAAACTAGACAGACGAACCGATTGAATTATTTGTTTGAATTTAATGGACCCTTAATTTATTCTTATTTATTTATTTATTAATGTTATATTTTTGCTTCTTTTTTGTTTGGTGCAGGCGAGCTTCGATTTCAGCAACCGTGCCGGCATTCTCTCCGACGGCTTTTCTGTTTTGATTGGTTGGTCCTCTGGTTTTTTATACCTAGATCGAAGCCTACGAGTAAATTTTGTACATGTTATATCTATATATACAAATTTATATATTGGTGAATAAATATATGTGTGCTGCAAGTCTGCAACTATTGATTGTCCATGCATGTGGTCAACTTGAAGAAAATAATCGGAAATTTGAAATAAATAAATTTATTTTATCTTTAATAATTTAAACTTTTAAATTTAACTGAATCTGTGCTAAAACAGACGAATATCTTGAGCTTTAAGTTCGTTCGGAAGGAAGTGGTTGGTTTTCGGAAAAATAAATTCGATGGGCCCTATTCGCTTGTTTGCGTATACATAAGAGGCTCATAAACATGGTTAGAGATCGATAAGGGTTTTATTTTTCTTTTTTCTTTCCCTAGTAGACAAGTTTATGCAAATGGGATATTCATGTGCCCCACCAATTTATACACCAAATTTGTGCAAGTAAGAACTCCACCGAATTCATTATAATGTGGACCAAATTAATGAAAGGTGTTGTCCACATAAATTTTATGGACACGTCTTCCATGCACATAAATGAAGGGGGCCCCAACTGTCGAAGACAAGAGGGCAGATAATTTACATGACAAAATAGAAAAATATAGTTATTATTCAATAAAAACAATTTCGTTCTTAAAAAACACTCAATAAACATTCCATGAGCCAAATGAACGTTATCATTCGCTTCAACTCAAGGAATCGACTTCAGTTACAATTTATGTTAGCCTATACGTTACAAGGTGTGTTGAAGAGAACATTTAAAGAAATAAGTGTTTGTTTGGCTCAACTTATTTGAAAATTATTTATAAAATATTCTAAACTTGAAAAACTCATTTTAACTACTTAAATTTGAAAAAAAAATAATAAGAAGAAGAAGAAAACAACAATTTGTGTAATACATTACTAAATAAAATTTTAAAACATTGAAATAGCCATTAAAGTGTTAACAATGTGGAAAATAATACTAAATACTATAATATTACTTATTTATTTATTATTAATAAATTTATACGAAATTTGGCTATCATTGAATAATTTGAATATTAAAAACATATGAAACTATCTTTTCGGATAATTTAAAACTAATAAATTGTGTAATTAATTCTTGCATTTGATATTTTTATTATCTGTATTATAATTTATTAGAATATAATTGCATACCACTCGGATGATTGTTTTCCATAGCTTTATAAATAATTTATAAATAAACAATAAACTATTACATGTTAATTGTCAAATTTCAATTAACAAATTTAGTAATCTCCTATTATATTAAGGCATTCCATAATATTTGGTTAGACAATAATATTTCGTCATTATCAAATGTCACAATGACGACAACTATACTTATGAAAAAAAGACATGAGGCTTACATGATACCCTCTAGAAAATGCTGAGTGTTCAATAAGGCCTATAACTCTATAATTCCTTAATCGAAAATAGACTTACATTCGAACGTTGGACTTTATTGCAGAAGGAAGAGCACACACGCGTGTTATTTGGACCAATCAACCTTAAGCCCCAGTTTGATGGTCAATAAAATAATGTTTTGAATAATAATTTTTTTAAAAATGTATCATTAAAAAATAAGAAAAAATATATATATTTACATGCAAAATATTTTATTATATGAA
>CAIGRP010093501.1:0-12184 GCA_903798385.1 Fraxinus cuspidata | reverse complement strand
TCCCGTAATGGTATCACATTTCATCAAATAATTATATCATTTGGTTTCGAGATTAATTCAGTTGATGATTGTGTATATCACTAGTTCAGTGAAAGTAAACATGTTTTTTGGTATTATATGTTGATGATATACTTCTTGCCTACAATGATATAAGCTTATTGTACGAAACCAAGATATTTCTGTTATGGAATATTAAAATAAAAAATATTGATGATGCATCTTTTGTATTAAGGATATAGATATACGGGGAATGTTCTCGGTGCATTTTTAGATTACAAAAGAGTATCGATAAGGTTATTAAGAGATTTGGGCTACAGATATGTAAATCAGATAATACCTCTATAGCTAAGGGAGACAAGTTTAGTCTCAATTAATGTTCCAAGAATAAATTTAAATAAAGAAAGATACAGAAAATTTCATGTACTTCAACAGTTGAGAATTTAATCTATACTTAGGTTTGCACACAATTGGATATAGCATTCATTGTTGGAATGCTGGGCAGATATTTAATTAACTATGAGATGAAAATTTAGAAAGCAGTCATTAGGTTATTCAGTGTCTATAGATAACTAAGGATTACATGACCACATTCAGGAAAATCAGATCAATTGGAGATCATTAGATATTCTAATTCTGGTAATGGTTGCAAAATATTGTCATTAGACTGCATATTTTGGATGGATTGAAAGACCACTTTAGTTATTCTGTGACAATAGCAATCTTGTATTTCAACAGGAACCTGATGATGTCAAAATTTATAAACATTAAGTTCCTAGTTGTCAAGTAAAGAATTTGGGGTGGTTAAGTTTCTATAAAGCATATTATGATAAATTTTATAATCATGGATCCATTTACTGGATAGCTACCACCCAAAGTCTTTCCTGAGCATAATACTCACATGGGTGTTGTATCTTTTGATGATATGTCAATTAAGTGAGAGTTTGTATTCGGATGTTGTCTGTATTAGACACATATTTTTTATCAATGGATATTCGGCCTATTTCAGAAATAAAGTATTCAATTCAGTTCCACTCTGATTAAAGTTTATGATTGATCTCATTAAAGAATAAGGTAGGACCATTGGAAATATGCATATTTAGATCACATTATATGTAATTTTCATGCTACACATCAACACTTGATTTGTGTTATTTGATTCTGTTGATATACATGACCATTGAGGATTTAGTTATGATATTTGTAACGAAAACAGCTTCGGAGATACTTTTGATTATAATAGCAAAAGTTTTGACGTCATAAGGTTATACATATTTATAAAGTAACATATGTGACCCGAGTGGGAGATTGTTGTGTTTATTAATTTGTTATGTGGGCATACATATGTAATTAATTGTGTATGAGGCTACCTTAAAGTGATCCAATAAAGAATTAAATTGTTGGGTTTATGGCATCTAAATAAAGTGTGGACCTGGTTATATATGTAGAGATCGGATCCGTTAAGGTTTGTACTTGACGATGGGCCAAATATATATGGAACCTTTGAATTGAGTTAAAGTCTCCAATCCATATGTAACTTCTCTTTTTTTTTTATATCTCATCAATACAAAAATACAAGAGAAAACATATTAAAGAGGAAGATACAAAACCCACAATCAAGAACAATGATTGAAAAAACAAAAATATAAAAAAAAGATTGGAGCAACTAAATCGAAATTGTACTGATAGTTCTAATACCTCCAAGAAGCCAAAATCAAAATCAAGAACTCAAGAACCAGTAATCAATATTCAAGATTCAGAATCAAGATCCATAAATAATAAAATAATTTCAAATAATTAAGGTATGTTCCGCATTATTAATTTTCTTGGTGATTTGACATAAAGGATATTAGTAATAAAGTTATTAGGTTTTTCTAGTTTTATAAAATTTAAAGTTTCATAAAGTTTAACAGCTCTCACTTTTATTAGGTTTTTCTAGTTTTATAAAATTTAAAGTTGCATAAAGTTTAACAGCTCTCACTTCGCTATACCGCTCAGCGAGCTGCGACGATGACAGGCTCTCGCGATGTGTGTAGCAACGCTCATCATTGCTTTGCGCGACGACGATCTCCTCTGAGGCGTGGAGAGAGAATGGGAGGGAGAGAATAGAGGGAATAGATAGAGAGAATGGAGATGAAATGGATTGAATGAAATCTCGATTTGGGGATTGGGTGCCGGGGTGGGAATATTAATTTAATTTTATAATATCATCATTTAATATTTAAAAGTTAAATTATCACCTGACTTTTTCTATAAACAAACTTTAAACTTACTTTTTTATGTTGAAACAAAAAAAAAATAAAAATTGCCTTTATATAACTTCCACTTTGATCTATTTTCAAACTAAACATTTAAAACGATTTTGAAAATTTTATACCAAATCAAACCATTTTATTTTTAAAATCAAACCAAATCAGATAATTTTTTGCGATTCAATATGGTTTTAAACCACGATTTTAATGATATAAAAATAACATCTTTCAAACAAGTGAAAAAATAAACATATTGTTCTAATTCTCAATATAACATTTAAAATGAAACCTTCTATACGTAAATGTTACAATGTTAATTTTATTTGTCTCAAATCAATCATAAAATTTAAGCTTCCAAAATTCATTATTTTATAGATAATAAAAATATTTATAAATTATTATTTCCTTAAAGAGTCAATAGAAGCCGAATAGCATGTAAATTTGTTGAAGTATATATAGAACTAATAAATAGTGTATCTTACGCGAAACAAGTAATTTTTATTTAAATTTGGTGAAGTTTAGTTTGGCTTGATTTAGTTTCAAGCGATTTAACTATTAAAAATTAAATTGAACTGTTTCTAAACGATTTGGTTCACTCTTGAACCAAAATACTAATTTATCCATATAGATCTAAACCAAAAAATATAAATTTTGAAGCAATAGTAAAGCTAGGCAAGTGACGTAAATTTTGTGAATTGATGCCTAGACAGCCCAATGTAGGTTAGTATATATGGGTTTGGAAGCAATGGTGAAGAGTATATGAATATGTTCAGACTTCAATTCAATGTAGTATGTAAATTGTAATCATTAAAACAAACTTTATTTACTTGATATGTAAATTGGTCTTGTATAATACGTAATGAACTAAAGTATATAAGTTTATATGAGTCGATATAAATTTTCGAATAAAAATTAAGAAAGAGGGTAAAAGAGTTAAAAAAAGAATAGATTTTATCCTAAATGACATGTATTGTCGTTTAATTGGGTGGTTTAGAAAGAGTAAAAGAGAATTACAATTAATATTAATTACTATACAAATGTACACACAATCAACTAATTGCATGTCCTACCACACGCGTGTAGGATTGTCCTATTCAAGTTTTTCTTTTGTCTAGATAGAACCTTTTAAAAAAATTGAAATATTTAAGAGATCGTCGAATGCTAATAGCAAAGGAAGCAAAAGTATGGACCATTTTTTCCTCCTAACAATCAAAAAAATTCCTATTATACGGTAACTCTCCTCATTTATAAAAAAATTAAAAATTTTTGTGTAAGTTTTGCACAACCTACGTCTTTAGATAAGCTAACTCATAACTCATGTGGCCTTTAAAATGTCAAATCATCCGGAGTTAAGTATATCGATTTGTCATTACACTTTTTATGGGTATTATGCTGTTACATTTGATGCATGTTTGTACAAAATTATAATTTAATATTAATTTGAGACTTACATAATTACATTCATAACTATTAATAGCTTATTATCCACGCATAGTGTAATATACGTTATTATAAAATGAGAAAAATTTATTTATTCATTTAAATGTGTTAAACCAAGTCAATTCTATGTCAATACGATTAACCAAACGTGTCGAGCACTCCTACTTCAAAAATAAAGAAAAGGAGAAATTTGCTTGTATTTCATCAATGTAGCCGACAAAGAAAGAGCAGCCAAAACCTTTTAGTCAACAATTATTATTATTATTATTATTTTGGCCGAGCAGTCCACCTAAGCACATAAAGCAATTAACGTTATGAGCTCTCTCGTCCTTGGATTGAAATACTAAAGGTTGAACCACAATCTTGAGGGTCACCCACCTTCTCGATCCTAAAGTACTGTGGAGGAGATAAATCGCGAGATGTGCATCAGCAGGCCATGGTACAAGAAATGTCATACTACCCACAAAGAGTTTAATTTCATACTTTGTAAGAGGCATGAATCGAACTCTAACACTACGGCTACCAGCTCAGTAGAGACTACCTCACTTCTATCATTTGCACCACTGAACTATGTCCCGGGATGGCAATTAAAATATTAGCATTGCACCAGACACACCCTTGGAGTATGTTTATAAACAGGATTTGCTAAAAGTCAAATCACTTTTAGTTTACATATTGTTTGAAATTTTCAAATACTACTCACTTATCCATTATTCATTTTTAATTATATGTAAAGTGTTTATATGGTCTATCTATTGTCCCCAAGTGTTACACTATTTAAGATGCTCTAATTACTTTCCGATGCTTTCCAACTCCAACACCTTCGTGTGACAATGGCGTGGGTCCACAAGTGTTACACTATTTCACCAAATAAAAAAATATTTATTTTAAAATTCATTCAATTACTAATAAGTAAACCTTGAGCCTAGCCAAATTGCAGTGCAGGTAATTACTGGGGACCAGATATGAATAAACACTAGTGATTAAATAGAGAACTTTAGTGGACCCCCCACAAAGTACAACGTACAATAAATAATACAATCGACCCATTATTGCAAATATTAAATTTTGCAGCACAATCAGCCAATAGCAACCACCTATGTGCAGCTCCACACAGTGGACCATCACACATTGTTGAAACATGAGCAATTTTTATTGGCCAAAAATCCCTTCATCTTTTCCTGTAATGACAAAATTGTACCGCTGTGTACAACTCCACTCTCAAAAATAAATCACATTCAATTTTGTTAGCTAACAGCATCTCCAGTCGTTGTATAAAATTCAATATAATTCGAGATTTTCAAAATTATTTTTGTATTTTCATTTACACTCCGTCGAACTTAGATTCAAATTTTGTTCCAATGAAAAGATCTAAAAAAATTGGGTACAGAGGTTGATAGCTTTTTTTTTTCTCTTGTGGGGTCCCACATGTAGATCTAAAAAAGAGTACTATTTAGCATCATTAGTGTCACAATATCAATTTATTTTGACGTTAAATGTCATTAAATAAAATGTACATTTAAATGGATGACATAATTACACGTTTGTTTGAACTTATCACATATCACTCTGGCACCACTAATGCTAGATATTATTATTCTATAAAAAAGATGTATGTTTAAATTTTTATTTTAGATTTTCTACTGAAAAATGTACTTCACATTTTTTTGAATCTCTCAATTTGAGAAATTTTCGATCACTTTGAAAATCTAAATCACAATTTAGATTTAATTTAGAACATCTTCGGAGATGTTCTAAGAGAAAGTTTGATGATGCTTAAAAGTCGATTTTCTAATTCTTATTGATGATGCTTAAAAGTCGATTTTCTAATTCTTATAAACTGCTATTTTTCATTATGTAGAAAGGCGTGGGATTGTGAATCCTCCACCAAGAGTCGAAAGTTGAGAATAGTTAATTAATTATTAAAATTATTAGGGCTCTCCATAATTGTTGTATTAAAGCAACAAAAAGGGATTCCATGTTGAGAGGAATCCCAAAGAAGGCATAGAAAATCGCATTCATTTGACATTCAAAAGTAAAGAACCGAATAATTCAAAAAGGAGACAAACCCTAATTACACCTAAGAATTGAACATGATTCACATTCACCTGTTATTCGATATGGTAAAGGACGGTCTTCACAATTTCTCAAATATTACGGTCCACGTGTCTTTTTCTGATTGGTTACTCATCAGTATCCTTAGCCTCTAAGCAAAAATTTACACTGTTTAGCATCAAGAAAATACTACACACTTTCTTGAGATAAATAGAAAATGACTTCCCGCCGGCCGCAAAATTATAAGTAAACTAATATATATTCGAGAAGAAATACCTTTTCTTTTAATTCATATCAGAATTTTGAAAAACAGAAGGGGATTTTCCTCTTTTTTTTTTTTGCTACACATTTGGATTCCAAAGACCCCATAAACGGGAATTGAATAAACCCAAGACGTCCGGCAATACCTTTCTAGCCAAACCCTTGTGGCTGTGGTCCACCGGCGGCGAAGCCACTACCTCCTCTTCTTCCTTTGGAACCACCACGTCTTTCACTTCACTTTCCCCACCCTCCGTCACCTCGTTAATTTCCTTCGGTGCTGACACTTCAGTCTCCTGTACCGGTAACAGAGAAACAAGACTTTCACTTTTCCCCTCCGTCGTAAACAAATCATGAACCCCAACACCATCGGCTATTTTCTCACTTTTCCGGCGACCCACTTTCTCCTTTTTCCGGTTCTTACCATTGTTACTCTTCCTGGACTGTTCTCCAATGTTTAAGTGCTCCTCAAACGCTTCAATAGCTTGATGAATCAACTCACGGTTGGGTGAAGAATCCCACCGGGACCAAAAGCTAGTATAACAATCAAAGCACTCGCAGTCAAAAGAAGCCGGTGGCTTATGCCCGTGACCATTCGCCGGAGATTTCTTCATCCTCTTCTCATCGGCAGCAAAAACCGGCGTGTTTGTCAACTTCAAAGACCGGCTTATCATATAAGCCAAAACTTCACGGTCTTCAAAGGAAAGAACCGATATTAAAGCCAAAATAACAGCAGGTAATAGCTTTAACACAGACAAAACTTCCTTGCTAGCACTGTACGATGACGATGAAGATGAAGATGACGCAATTAAGGGGTGTACTTTACCTTTGTTTCTCATTTTCATGGTGTTCTTGAAGGAAATATAAAATTAGAAAGCTATAACGAAGGCTGAGAACCTGATAATACAGAGGATTTTTTTTGGGGTTTTATTTTTATTTTATTTTTTGGGTGGGCTATAAATAATTTTCTTGATGGGCAAGGACTAGCTGAAAGGATCTTTCACGCGGTAGTTAGGCGCGTGTCAATTACTTTTATTACTTATCTATTTTAAACTGTTTTTGTCTCTCAGAAGGGGTTTCAGAAGGGGGTGAATAGGATTATTTGTCCCATTTTGGTGTAAGTAATTATGTTTTTAGTAAATTTTGATAAATTTTAATAAAACATGGATCGAAAATTTGTGAAATATATGTTTAAAATTAATTATTGACTTTAATTTAATTTTAATTCACATCAAATATTTGCTTTATAAAAATATTATTAATTCTGGTTAAACTCACTTCAATGAAAAAAATTGAAACTCCGTGTAAAAATGCGGTGGAGATGACGGTCCAAATATTTCATTGAAGAAGTTCAAATTGATGATTTGTGCTAACATCGTAACATTCTGGAAGTAAATAAAAGGAATTGTTGAAGAGTTGGTCAAAAAAAAATAATTGAATTTACTATTGACTTGAAACGAATGTTGAAATGTTGATTCACAACTTCAACATGTGAAATGATGGCATAAAAATAATTATGCTATTTGTACATTATTTATATACAATTTGAATGATATTTGAATATGTAGCAAATCGAGATAATTGATTGTTTTAAGTGTTGGATAAATCAACAGTAAAATTGTGTGTCATATAGTACAATGTAAAACGGAACGTCGATTAGAATATACGGGTAGGAAGATTGGACATAAAAATAAGATAAATTAGATTAGAAGTAGTAAAATGTAGAATTCAATTATTATTTTGATAATAAAGTTTTATAAATATATAAAATGTAATATGACGCAAGTCAGACTAAATTGTGCTTATCTTTGCACAATGTCTGTCTTATGTTAACAATCCTCGCTTTATTTTTTACTTTTTGTCACCAACCTTTTTACATTGCACTTTTACAATCCCCACCCCCCATTAACACAGCTTTTTCCCATCGTCCACGATGAGCATAATAAGATGTATTTGCCCTCATATTTAAATGAAAAAAAGAAAAGAAACCCCTTATTTACTTGCTTTATTAGGGTCCCCAACTCCTAAACCCCCAACATCAAGTACTTCTTCCTCCCCTATCCCCAACCCGTTTACGATACTTTTAACGCTTTTATATCATTCTCAATGACCAATCGACATAAAATACCAAAAATATTAATTTGTTGCCTTTTATATGCTTGTTAACACAAACTTAATTTTACTTAGAAATTGAGACGATTCTTTTGATTATCAAGTGAAATCTTAGTTTATTTTGCCACAAATAACATTTCACGTGGTCCTATTTAGTACGTTCCAAATATGCCAATGTTCTTAATTTGAACTCAACACAAACTCAACTTCGAACAATGTAGTCATGTCAAAATAAAGAGTCCGACTTTATAATGCATATGCTGAAGAGAATTTTGATCTCGTTAAAAGTTGTATTTTTTTCTATAAAATAATGTTATTTATCATCACGGTGATAAATCATTATTTCTTACATCTCTCACTCTCCACCCCCTCCCATTTCATATATATTGAACTATATATCTCATTATTCCATATAAACTGTCATATTATTGATAATTTATCATCATGATGATAAATAACATTATTCTTTTTTATACTTTAAAACTACAATTTACAACTTTAAATATGAACTTTCTTATAATTTGTTATGCTTTATTTAAATATGTGAAACAAGATAAATAAATTGTACTATAAATATAGTTGCAGGGCGACTAAATTTGCTCTAATTATGAAGGTTCATGCCATTTCTGAAGTGAAGATTCAATAAGATTGACTTTTTGTATTACTTTTTTATTCTATATATTTAATTAGAGTGTATAAAAAATTTTCCACCTACCTAACGGAATATTTGGACGGATTTCATCAATAGGGACACAGCTGCCACAAATTGAAAGGGTAAGGACAATGTTGCCAAGAAATGAAGGTTCGAGGCAGAAGTGCAAAATAGAGTAAAGGTTAAGGACTGCAACTACAAATTTTCCTTCATTCTTCTTGAATTTAATTATCAAGAGTAATTACATTCACACTACCATTATTTTTATTTGTTGCACTAAACTTTAATTACTCTCGACCTTTAGTTGTCGTAGAAATTATGTCCCTAATTTTTTTTGGTTAAATTTTTATCTTTAACATTTTTATTAATTAACATGTCTCGTCCTTGACGATAATTTTTATTAAAATATTCTTTTTGCATGCATTGAAGTTTGCGGAAAAAAATTATTGCATGTTTGTATTTATTTTTTAGAAAAATATGAAATGAACAAAAATTTCGTTTCATGCCATTCCAACATACTTTTTGAACGAAATTGTAATTAAGGATGATATGTACTAATTTATAAAAGATTGAAAAAAAAAAGGAACTAGATAAAGGTTGGGAAACACAATAGTTACAATGATAAAAAGATTGAAAACCTTAATAATATTAGAACGCGGTGCAACAAATAAAAAAATATTTTTTGTGGATATATTTAACCAATTATCAATCTATCAATTATACAATTGAAGATAACATTTATATCAGAAGACTAAACCCTTTTGAAGACTAGGTGAAATGGCCTTGTTGAAGTATGACATTCTAACTCGGCTTAATATTAGTTATATTAACTTGCAATTGACTAGCTAACCTCATCAATTGATCATATTCACTACAATTTTCAGGTGTTAACTATTAATCCCTCGTTCAATAAAACTTTTGTGTTCAAACTCCAAAGCACATTGCATTCCGTCAAACTAAGCCCCTTTTTTATTTGAATAAAAATTAGATTTTTAGTAGATTTTGATAAAAAAAAATGATAAAATATATGAATGAAAAGTCGATAAAAATTGTGGATTCCATAAAATATGTGATTCAAAATGAAATTTAAAAAAAAATAATAATAACTCTAAGAAACGTAGGCCAAACAGAAGCTAAATCCAGTCTTCACGTCTAGAACAAACCGAGTTTTTTAGTGCCGTTTTAGAATCTAGCATGCGCATACACAGGGCGGAGAGAAAGAGGGGCCAGTATAATTTTTCATTTATTTATTTATTTTTTGTCCCCCTTTTCTACGGCCCTGCACATACATCTAATTTAAAAACATAAAATGTTGCTTAAATCGAATCATATATATTGTGTTCTTCAAGTAAAAATTCAAGATAAAATCAAAGTAACCACGAACCAACATTTTTGTTCAACTACTATGAAGCATTTAAGGAAATACGACAATCTATTAATAATAAAAAACCAAAACATGCTGCAAATTAGAAATGTCATATAGATCAGTCCACAAAAACACGCACACAAAAAAAGTAGCAGCTAATTACCCTTCTTATCTGAGTCTTGAGAGTCCTTCCTTGCTGCTGAATGCTTGTCTTCTGCCATCTTTGCCCGCGCCTCATCCCGCTCCTTAAAGTACCTCTCGAAGGCCCTTGGGAGGAAACGAGGAAGCAGAAAACCAAACAAATTGATCGAGAAATACGTTAGATTTGCAATTGACAGCACCCTTCCGAACCAATGCCAAGCCACATCCTACAGAAACAGCTAAACTTTTAAGTTTGGGTACTAAACATAGTTCTTATTTGGTAGTACTTATTATTTTTGTGTCCTTCGAAATTATGGATAATGAGATAGTAAGTTGTGGATCCTACAAAGTTTATATAACCAGCTTAAATTAGAATTTAAAACATTGCCAAACATGCTCAAACTTAATTTCAAGTTGTGCGTAGTTATTTCATCTACGTTCATTAGTTTGATCAATAAAATAGTTGATTTTGTGGTGGCCTAATACATAAATAACTATATTTATTTTCGGGTAATTGGCTAAATACTTTCCTGACCTTCATCAGTTTTGTGCAATACCCTTTAACCTTTTATTGTGATGCAATACCCCCAGGGGCGGACCGAGGGAAAGAAAAAAAACTGAAAATTCAAACCCTCATTTTCTTCTCTCCTCTCTCCCACGGCAGTCGGCACTCTCCCACACCAGACTCCAGTGACACCACACGGCCATTGCCACACCTACGGCCACAGCACTCTCCCGTTTCAAGCTCTGCCGTCCTCTCTTCCACAGCACTCTCCCATACCACACGGCCACACCCACGGCACCAATCTCTCGTCCCGTTCCAAGCTCCGCCCGTTCCAACTTCCAAGCGCTGTGTTTTCTGATTTAGGGATTCTTGGAAATTGATAGTTAGAGATTTCTAATTAGGGCTTTTAGGGATTTAGGGAATTTTATTTAGAAATTTAGGGATTTATGATTGTGGCTTTCTTATTTATATGTAAATTGATTTAAGAAGATTGAAACTAATTAATTAATATGTCTAAAATTTGGTTGGTATGACTTATGAGAAGAAGAAACTGATAAGGGACTTCTACTGTTACTATTATTTTTATTTGTATCAGTTATGGATAAATACTTAAAACGTAAATATATGCTTTCTTGTGATGAGCAAACTACCGATGAAATGAATGTTCGAGACAAAAGTGATAAAAATGATGTTGATGTTGATGTTGGAGNGTTGATGTTGCACATCTTCTCGCCGATCCTAGATTGAGAGTTTCAATATAGAATTATGATGTTAATGATCGAGACGTGATTCGAAGAGCATATGTGTAAAGGGACCCTTGTCAGCCTCGCAATCATGCGTTTTCACCCACAATAATAGGTAATAAAGATAGGCAATTTTGTGTTTCGTGGTATGATGAGCATCCTACCTGGTTGAAATATAGTATAGCGAAAGTGCAGTTTTTTTGTTTTTATTGATATCTTTTCAGTTTGAGTGGTAGTTCTTTTCTTAACGATGGATTCTCAAATTGGAAAAAGAAAAAATACCTTAGAAAAACATGTTGGAGCTTCAAGTGGTATACACAATCAGGCTCGAGTCAAATATGAATTGTTCAAGAATCAAGAGCAAAGTATTCAATCATATCTCATTAAGCAAACGCATCAAGCTCGAACAGATAATCAAATTCGATTAAGTGCGTCAATTGATTGTCTTCGATTTCTTCTACAACAATGTATGTCATTTCATGGACATGATGAATCTGAAGATTCAAACAACCAAGGAAACTTTCTTAAACTGTTGCATTGGTTGTATGATCATAATGCTGAGATTAAGGTCGTTGCTTTGACGAATGCACTTGAGAATTTCAAATTAATATCACCACGAGTGCAAAATGATAGTGTGAGTGTTATTGCTTCTGAATGTCTAAA
>CAIGRP010093500.1:53746-65526 GCA_903798385.1 Fraxinus cuspidata | reverse complement strand
TATTGGGTATCAAAACCCAAGAGTAATAAACACATCTTGCCATCAGTCTAAATTCTTCAATCATTTCAGACATTTAAGCACAATGGATTATTATTTTCTCCAAGGTTCCATTTGTTTTCAACGTCGAACATTTTCCAGCCACAAATGTTTTTAGGAGAAATTGTTTTCAGTGAACAAAATTATTGACGTTATAATTGAGCTTATTGAGAACAAAATAATAAGTGTAGATAAGCATCTCAGCTTCTTACCTTATAGCAGCGTTGACTCCAATGAACAACATGGTCTGCCACCCATCAATGTTCATGCTGAAAGATTACACCAAAAGAAGAGATTAGTATCTAACTGAAATCTTAGAATACAAAAAATTGAGTCGAGGCTTTTAATACATAATATCACAATTCTATAATTGTAAAAATGGTAGATGATTAGTATAAATTCTAGCGACTTGTTAAATAACGATTATAAAAAACTCAACGATTAATTTTCTATTCCAATCAACAATTCATAAGATTCTCACTGCTGGGCATTCAATAAAAATGCGACATTTGCAGCCAGACGGACCTTGAGTTATCAACGACAAATTATTTAGATACACAAGCAAAGTGACAAATAAAATAAAATCAACCATTCATTGAAGAGAGCCAGGAAAATTCCATGCACCTTATTTCCAATTTCATTATGACAGGAGGATGTACAAAGTAGACTTATTGAACTCACCAAATAGAAAGGGAACCAACTGCAGTCACGGCATTGTCAAGGTCTCCGGCAAGGACAATGATGCTCATCATATACCAAATCTCGAGGCAAAGCATGACGGCAGATGCAAGGGAGAGCCTCACAAATGCCCATATATCGTAAAATGCAGACCAAGAAAATCCCTTCCAACCATCCTTGCACCAACCAACCACATAACCAAATTGTGCAAAGGCTGTGATCCAACCCGTAAGGTCGAATGCTATGGCTGCACCATATGTTCCCCACCCAAATACATAAATGAAAAGCCAACAAAGGAAAACTTGTGAAACCAATGCAAGAACCGCGATCCAAGCAAGCACAGAAACTTTACTCTGGGCTTGAAGAAACTTCTGAGTTGGAAAACTGACAGCGAGGGAAAACAATTGAGGGAGAACAAGAAGTGTAAATACTCCCGCTTGATTTGCTATCTCATCTTTCTGTCCAAGAAGCTTCAAAATTGGGGTTGCAAACACGTAGAGTGGCACCAGGACGACACAAGTGGCGAATAAGATTATAATTGAACGTTGCATATAAATGCCAAGCATGTGAACTTGTCCGGCGCCAAATGCCTGACCAGCTAGCGTCTCAAGGGCACTCCCCATACCAAGCTAGACATATTGCAAAATAAGAATCTGGGTTTGTCAGTTTTGTCTTAAATTTCAAGATAAGGGTGCCAATGCAGTGTTTATAAAACACTGAATCATGAAATAAAATCATCCATGATGACATTGACAAGAACAAACAGAAAACCTGAAACGTTTTCCTAAGTGAAGGATTCAGTATTTTCACTAAGAAAGAGGTGAAAAAATGGTAAGGGAACAAAAATCATGTATATATTAAAATGATTCATAATATTTATATAGATTTTAAGAAAATTAAAAATGTTGAAGGGCGGTTACAACCCCCGTTCATTTGTAGCTCCGCCTATGTAACAAAGTACAAACACTTATAAAATTCCTCGAAAACAATGTTGTTCAATTGTGTACTTTACTTTTCCCAGGATTCTATTGGATTGTCGTAAGTTGAAATTTAATTTAATTTTAACAAAATAATAACCACCAAATGGGGGCTAAAATTGAAATTTAATTTAATTTTAACAATAAATATATTGGGTGCTTCATTGCAATTAGTAGTCACTTCCTTTGCACAACTTTGCAAGCATTGTGTATCCTACGATGAATAATTACTCAATTACAGAATAGTTAAATTTAATTTTAATTTATTCTTGTAGAATTTTAAGTCATTTTAATCATAATATTTGAATTTTACAACGAAACACAATGAATTTGTTGTTAAATAAAATTAAATCGAAATTCTAACAATGAATTTTAATTAAATCCAAATTTATTGTGAGCCATAAAAGACGTTTTTCAAAATTTTGTGACAAAAGTTCAATCATCTCAAAGTTTAGTGACCAAAATTTAACCATCTCAAAGTTCAGTAGCCAAAATTCGACCATCTCAAAACTTGGTGAGTATTAGAAGACATTTTTCAAAGTTTAGTGAGCAAGTGAAAACGTTTTCCAAAATTTAGTGATCAAAATTGAATCACCTTAAAATTTAACAACGTGATGAAGAGGCACATGTGCATTTCGTTGGTTACGTTACCAATTCTATTATATATTTGAAATGGAAGTTAGTCAATGAGTAATGTTCAACGTTTTTAAAAGTTTACTAATCAAAATTCGACATCTTAAACTTCAATAAGCAATCCAAGACATAAAAATAAGGTCGATAACCATTGGAACAATTAACTCTCTTATTTGAATTTATTTTCTTGGATCTCTTTTTCCTTAACCGTCGTCGTCTTTTTTTTTTTTATACCCAGGTATACATCTTCGGCGATTAATCCTGGGGTCTACGTCTCGGCCCCTCAAGACGCAAACCAGGTAAACCGCGGGATGCCCCCCAAACTGGTCAGGGTCCAAGAGCCCCCACACTGATCTGCCAAAGTGCTGAGCGAGTCCACACTTGTTGCACATTGCCTTCCAGGAGAACTTTTGTCTTCCAGGATAAATCATGTCTTCCAGAGAGAGCATGCATTCCAAGAGCCCCACGAATCGAACTAGCGACCTCTGAACTGCCAGCAACTAAGAGCCCCGTCCTTTGTCAGTTGGGATGTGCCCCGGGGGGCAATCGTCGTCTTTCTTTTATTTAGATTTCTCATAGTGTTTATACATTTTGATTTCTAGGTTTCGTTTTTGTTTCATGGTTTGATTTTTTAAGTTTTCTTTTTGTTGGTTCGACTCTTGCTCTACACATTTGCTCTTTTTAGATTTGTCACAAAGTTATACAGCTTTCTATTTTTATTTTTTAAATGGCCAGAAAAGTCTCTAAAGATCTGGGCTTTTTTGTGTCTTCGATTTATTTTTTCTTCAAGTTTCATAAGTTGGCGCTTAGAACATTTTTAATTTAAAAGTGAATAATTAATTTTAATTATATTCGTCACCCAGAACTGTAACTGAGACAAACTATACTATCACAACATCCAAGAATCTGAGATAAGAACGAATATGGGGGTGGAGGAACTGACCAGGAGACCCAAAGAGAAGGTGCAGACGACGGACAAAGCAATAGAAAAGGCGGAGAGTTCAATATCTCCGAGATGCCCAACAAACATGGTGGCCACGGAGTTAGTTCCATACTGACACAGAATTTGAAAGGCTATTGGTCCGCCTATTCTCCATAGTTTCGAAGACTCTATGCAGACTACTTTCCAACACGGTTTAAGCCCTCTTATTGGGAGGTAATCCCCGTCGTCTCCGATGAGCTGCAACTCGTCGGCCTCCCTATCAAGTAGCGGTGCCACCTCCATCTCCGGCGGTGAAGACGGGAGCTAGAAGAGATTATTCAAAGTATGTGGATCCTGTGTCGGGTCTTCTCTACTCTTAACCGCAGCTGAATTTGAGTTCAGTGTAACGACACGGGTTAAATCAACCGTTCGCCCACGTTGATAGACTTAACCCGTGATAAAACTATAGGACAGAATTGAAGTTGTCGATCTGAAAAAGTTGCTATTTCAACGTTCAAGCACATGGATGACTGAAAATGAATAAAGAATTGGAAATAATGGAGTTGCATATTGTGATTCAACATTATTTATATGTTAAAATAAATCAAGTTGATGCCAACTGAGAAACTTAGCTGGTTGGATCTTAGTCCATGTTTGATACTTCTTATTTCAATATTATTTATTTTTCATACTCATATTCAACTATATATCACACATCGCCCATGTTTGAGCTACATTTTATCAAGAATTTATTTTTTTAAAACTCATTTTCAATTACAGATTCTCCAATAAAATAATATTATATGTAAATCTAAAATGCATTTTTCTCTCAAAATGGGGCTCAAACAATATTTTGCACGTTAATTCAAAAAAAATTTATATTTTTTAATTACACATTCTCAAAAAAATCAATATTCAAAAACAACATTTCTCTCAAAATTTTTCTTTACAATGACCATCAAATGGTGGGCTTCATATCTTATTTTGTGACCAGCCCATTTTTGACACACATTTTTCAAAAATACATTCATTTAAAATTCATTTTCAACCACACATTTATCAATAAAATATTATTTTTCATCACGTTAATAACTTTTTTTTTACTTTTTAATCACATATTTCTCTTCATATCATTATTTAAAATATATTATTTTCTCAATAATATCCATACAACACACCCTTAATGTCTGAAGTCTTTTCACATTTTAAGTAAATATTAAAATATTAGAGCCAAGGATTAGTACCTTGTACAATACAATTAAATTGCACAACAATTTCTTGTGAATAAGTAAGGCCACTCATATCAAAATTTGAGGTAAATTTTACATCATTTTGTACCAAAATTTGCATCAAACTAAAAATCATTTCCATCCGTTACGCCAAATGAATAGTGTTCATTCATTTTCTTCATTTTTTTATTCTTAGCAATTTATATGTTAATTTATTTATTTTATAATTACATGAATAATAATTACGTTACATTAATAAAAAAATATCGAATTCATCAAAAAATTTAAAAATATAGTAAAATTAATAAAAACATCACAATTAAGAAAATATTAAATCACATCACTAAAAATAGTGCAATGCATTTCAAATTCCAATACCATGATATTACGAAGTCGAAATAGTGTTACAATTTCATTCTCAAAATTCATGTATTTATCCCACGAATTCTCAAAATAATGTGTTTTGGTGTATGCATTAGAGTTGCTCCAAGTTATTTTGTTTGATGTTTAAATTCTACAATTTTCTATCAGATCTAGGCGGGTGAGGGATGGATTTTTCAAGTTCTTTGAGATTCACGTCCACAAAGCGAGATTGTGAAACTTCCATTAAGCATGCTTAATAATGAGGTACGATAGGCGACCTACAAGTAATAGGTGAAATTAAAATGCTCAACGATTAAAACTACAGCACATTACAAATGTGATAGAATCATCTCTTCAAGGGCAAGACTTGTGGGACTTAGTCGACGACAATGACGTGAAACTGACATAGGACGTTAGGGCTCTATATAAGCAGGTAAGGCTATGCTTGTGATAAAAACAACAATTAATAAAGAATTGTTAAAGCACATAAGGGACAAAACACACCGAATGAAGCATGGGGTACTTTTGCCGTATCATTCTCAAAAAACTAAAAGAATTGTAGGTTACTACTTCTTGAAAATGAGATACTCTCTATCGCAAAATTTCTAAATCAGACGCTACAAGTAAAATTCTAGAAGATAGAATTAGAAGAATACACATGATTGAGACCTGAATTTAGAAGCTTCATCTTTGCAATACAAGGTTGGCCAGATCAACTTTCTTTGGATTATCTAGACAATTTATTGGCTGACCCAGAATCATTGACCAAACAGCTGTTAGGTATTTTATTAAAGAAAGAAGAGGAAGAAACATTAGTCAACTACAAAAAAAAGGCCAATCTTATTGATGTGATCCAAGTTGCGGATACAACGAAGACGAGCTCGAGGAATGATCCATTGATCATCGAAGGAGGACCAATGACTTGATCGAGGGCAAAGCATGTCAAGGAAGTGATGGGGTTGTTTGCTCAAGCTTTAGTGGATGAGACTTGATCGGGACAAGCCAAACGTCAATTTCCATGTTGGGCTCGGGGGCGGAAGTCAAATGGATCACGTTGATCGAGGCAGAAGAAAATGAGGCTGAATTTCTCAATTATGCGACCGCATAGTTATTTCAGCCATGCGGTCACATGGTGACTTACCGAAAGTTGCAAGGAAAAAATCAATTGGTCTATGCGACCGCAAGCGCGCACACACTATGTGGTCACATAGTATAATTTGGAACCAAAATTTTCTCTCTTTTTTTCGCGAGTTTCCTAATTCTATTAAGATTCTATTTTTTATATTTTTTTTATATTTTATGGTCTTTTAAAATTATTTTCGATTTTAACTTGGTTTTAGGGTTTTAGTATAAATAGTTATTTCTTTCATTGTCTAAGACACATTATTAATATTTATAAATAGTTATTTCTTTCATTGTCCAAGACACATTATTAATATTGATAATTAATCGTGAGACTTTTAGCTTTCAAATCCCTTGTTCTTCATTGAACAATTACGAACTTATCAAAAATCGATTTTTTGTGGTGTTCAAACATCAGGGATTAGATTCATAAGTCGTGTAATCAAGATGTGAACAAATTTTCGGCGATTCTGTTGGTTGATTGGTTCATTGATTATAAGTCGAGTCCAAATCTCGATTTATTGGTTTTCTTGGGTTGATTTTAATCTCATTGTGGGTTGCGTAGCTACTATTACTACATGGTTCTCATCAGTTGGTATCAGAGTTTGGGCTCCAAAAATCAAGGTTATATCTATTTTCTTTATTTGAGTCCCTTTTTTTTTTCATTCTTCGTGTTTTTCGTCGTTCTTGAGTCTTTAATCCATAAAAACTCCAAAAAAAAATCCGAAGTCGTTTGGTTGCTCGTTTGGCATCCAAATTAGTTTTCATTTTCTTTGCTGATTTCGTAGTTGAATTTTCGAGCAAAAAAATTCGAAAAAAAATTATTATTATTTCGAAAATTACCGCAGTTGTCAAAAATTATCTTGAGTCAAAAGAAGTGTTAATTTCAAATTCAAGAACCACTTTCTTTAATTAAAAATAGTTTCCCTTCTACCGTGTCCAGTTTTTTTGTTAGTTCGTTCCATAGATCTCTTGATTACATTTTCGCTCATAACTCAGTTTGAATTCTTCGAAAATAAGATTTGGCTGAGTTCAATGTTGTTTTTGAAGCACTTGGGCTAAAGCATTGAGTGAAAAAAGATAAACTAGAAAGACTAATAAAGGGAAAAGCCAGATTGAGTGATACACAAGCGAAATACGTGCGGCATATAAATATCTTAGAGTTAAGATGTCTAACAGAGACAGTTCTATATCAAGCAGGAGCCATAATCAAGCTAGCATGACGGATGAGATGGTTCGACGGTTTAAGAGGTTGTTTGGTGACATGAGACACATGATGGATCGACAGAATGCATTACTTGCTGACTTTCGTAGGGATAACTCTAAGAAAATTCCTAATGCAAGGTAGTGTAGGATGAATTTTGATGATAAATTTGAAGCGGTAAATGGAATGGATGATGATGCATTGATGGATGTTGAATTGGGAAGAATACGTACTAGATGAGCTAGGTATGAAAGAAGAGGTCATGATCATGATGGAGATGGAGTAGAAGGAAACATGGGCAACATCAAGATGACAATTCCAACATTCAATGGAATGAGTGATCCAGAAGCGTATTTGGATGGGGAAAAGAAGATTGAATTGATCTTCGATTGCCACAATTACTCGAAAGAAAAGAGGATAAGAACTGCAGTCCTTTAATTTACCGACTATGCTATTACTTGGTGAGATCAAATAGTAACTTCAAGGAGACAGAATCGAGGGCGGCCTGTTAATACTTGGGGAAAATTGAAAACCATCATAAGGAAGAAGTTTGTGCCTAGTCATTACTATATGAAGCTTCATCAAGGGTTGCAAGGCCTCTAAAAAGGATCTCGAAGCATGGAGGACTATCACAAGAAGATGGAGATATTGATGATTAGGGCAAATATCAAAGAAAATGGGGAGGCAACAATGGCTAGATTTTTGAATGGTTTGAATAGGGAAATAGCGAATGTAGTGGAATTACAACATTATGTGGAGATGGATAACCTACTACATGTGGCTATAAAGGTGGAAAAACAATTGAAGAGGAAGGGGACAGCTAAGTATTTATCGGGTTCTTCGGGTTCTAATCTTTCATGGAAACCAATGTGGGATAACAATATTAATGGAGTTGTTTCAAAAGGGAGAGCTGAATTTCCAAATGAGAAAGAGGAGAATGCTAAAAAAATCATAACTAAAAAAGTCACAGCTAAGTTTTTACTTTGGTGAAGAAACTGCTGCCTATAAAATCACTCTTTTCCGGTTGAACAAACTGCTTGAAAAAATAATCTCTTCCGGTGACTTTTTGGTACAATGTAAAAACATGGTTAATGTATCGTTTCCCACAGACTGCGCCATTCTATTGACTCCAAAAAATGAACCAACAGAATCCCTACCACGTTCCCTCCACGTGAACATCACATGCATACTGAACACCCCGTTAGGAAGCAAAGACTGCCAGTCAAGAAAAAGGTCTGACGACCATTTGCACTCCTACGATCAAGTCAACGGCCGGACAAAAGAAAAAAATGAGTGCAAGAGATGGAAGAGGGGAAGAGGATAGGGTTAGAAAACATACCTTAATTGAAATGGATCACACATATATATAAAGAAACAAATTGGCCAAATGGGTAATGGGGCGAGGTCCAAGCCCAATAGAAATTATTTTATGGTTATAACAACGGATATACAAGTCGACAATAAAAATTGGGTAATAGCATCCAAAGCGTATTCTTCTATATTAGGGAGTTGAATCGCAACATACTCAAATCTAGTCTAATACCTAGGCAAGTAAGAAGTCGTCTAATAGTATTTCCAATGCATTCTATGAATTGCTATCTGAGTAATATGCAAGTTGAAAGATTTTAAATCAATGTGACATTAGTGTCTAGTAAATATACAAATAAGTCTAATTGTAGTCTCTAAGCATTCAATGGATTGCTTATCTAAATGTCTTTTATTTTATAAAAACAAAACAACTTATAAATCTGGGAAAATAGATTTATGTTATTGAGTCACTCTGTGTAACAAAATTTTTGAGTCGAGAAGAACTTTAGATATTATCTATTTTTTTCATTTTTTGTCAATTTTATAGATTCACCGTGGCTTGCATTGGGGATGAAGTTTTTTTAAACATCATCTATTCTTGTTCGTGTGAAATAATTTTTTAAATTTAATAAACGATTACATTCGAGATGCTCAAGGGTCATATATTTAGACAAGACCTCCGCATTCAAAAAAATTCATTCTAAATACTTTTACAACCTTCGAATCTGATTTCCTATTGGGAATAATTTTTTAATAAATTTAATTATAGATAAAATTTTACTGCTAAATAAAGTGATAAAAATTAATAAATATTACTGAATGAAAAGTCTATGGATAATAATTTAAGATTAATAAAAGAGTTTTCATAGTTGTTAGTTCTGTAAAAACTGTCTTAAGAAATTAAAATTTACCCGTTGAATTTTCATTGTCAAATAAAATATTAAATTGTAAAAAGTTAAAATTAATTTAACATTCTAAATAGATTTTAAGTTAGTAAGTTTAAAAAGATAAATAGTTTAATAAATTTAATTCAACAACAAAAAATTGCTAAATTACATAATAAAAATAATAATATTAACAGAGAACCCATAAATAAAATAAGTTAAAAATTAAAAAATATTTAACTTAATTGTCGTTATTTTATAAAAATTTAAAACTATATAGAAAGAATTAAATTCCATCGTAATATCAATGATCTTTTGCCGACGACGAGCATTCAAAGCCCCAACAATCGCTGTTGACTTCATCGACGATAGTTTCATCTATATTGTTGATGTCCGTCCATTATTGATGATCGAGCAATTTTGATTATAGTCAGAAAATCTGATATTATTAACATTGATGATCACTGACATATAATTTCATTGATCATTTAATCAATAATTATTTTTTATTAAAAAGTTCCCTAGGTGATTTTGGCAATCTAGCTTGTTGACTGACATGGTCACTACATATTTCAAATTTTGAGCTCCAATTTTGGGATAATTTATTTTAAAATAATAATTTTTTGAAGAATGTGTAAATAAAAAATAAGAAAAAATTTATATTTTCATATAAAATTATTTAATGGAAGAATTTGTAATTGAAAATGAATTTAGAAAAAATTGATTTTTTAAAAAAATAGAGGCCAAACATGTCATGAATTGAGGTGTAAATTTTATAACATACAAGCAATATATCAAAACAAGTTAGAATGCAGTTTAGGGTAATTACAGTAAATTGATAAAATATTTTTTATAAAATCACAATGGTAACCAATTTCATGTTTAACCTTAAATTTGTTTGGCAGATCCGACTTGACATCTTCTGTATATCTGCTTTTGGAAACACGTAATGTTTCCAATAATTGATTTTTGTGTCCCACAAAGATTCTCAACTTATTAATAATCGATTTATTGTGTCATTACAGTTCAATTACATCTTGGAGCTCCAATAGTTCCCTTGACATCCTATTTTGGCCTCCTCTTAAGGAAACTCAAATTGATTTTTCTTTTGTAAGCATTCTCATATTGGACATAGAGCACGAGGAAAAGATTATCGGAAAACGATATGATTACAGATATATACAATTAGTGATATTTGTCTAATCAAATCGACTTGCATTTCATATCAAATCAACATGTGAACCACGTAAAAGTCGACGTCTCTTTAACACTGATATTTCAAAATCTTCTTCTATACAAAAGAGACGTGTATTTGAGAAGTTACTATCAAATGATACGAAAATGAGAGACATGGGAATTAAACAAAGAGTGATTCGCAGGCTGCCATACAAGATAAGGAAGATATATAAGTGTAGTCATCCATCACTATCGGTGCATTGATCTCTAATTATTGATAAATAAGTATTAGTTGCTCTGAAAAATAACAAAACTTTTGGTCGCGTTACAGAGACGTCGCTAATCTTTAAAAATGTTACTCAAACGTATTTCATTGAACTTTGTCAAAATACTCCAATTTGTGTCATGTGTGAATTCTATTTGTCACATAGGTAGTTCTGTCCAAGTCAACTAACGGCACTAAACGGGTGATAGATGAAGAGCATTTTGATGAAGTCCAATAACATTTCAACAACATTCTAAAGCTGAGTGATATTCCTATGAAGCAACCCAAAATCGGTTATTTTGGAACAATTAACCCATACACTACGTATTCATGATAAATGAAAAAAAATTAAAAAATCGCATGTTTTGAACTTGAGGTTCATGGAGACTACAAGAAGATGGTTTCGTGGAGGTAATATTCTAAAAAATTCAAGCTAAACTCTAGTTTTGTCAAATTGACAATGAACCGTCAGGTTCATGGTTTTGGGTAATCGATTTTCCTTGAAAACTAGACAGGTTTCTATTCGTTCGATGGCTTACAACTTAATTGAGACTCATGTTTCCAAAACTCATTTTTCTCTGCAGTGAAAATGCAATCCCTAGCAAGTATAAATAGTAAAACATTTAAGGTCCGTTTGATTGTAAATGTGAAAAATAGATGGAAAGAAAATGAATTTCAGGGAATTGAATTGCCTAGAAATTGTTTTACTAGGAATCGTAATTAATTGTGTTCGATTGATATAATTTTCCACCTAGAAAATGTTGAAAGTTTGGTATCCGTTTGGCTTTATTTTTCATGAAAATTGTCCATTAAAATGATAATTTTTTCTACCATTGGGTCTAGCATTTGTTCCAATTGCCAAAAAAAAAATTAAAAAATAAAAAAAAAAACCATACCGAATATCATTCGTTTGGATTTGTTTTACATAGAAATTATTAATAAAAGAGATCTTTTTACCATTGAGTCTAGAATATTTTTCAATT
>CAIGRP010093500.1:42281-53728 GCA_903798385.1 Fraxinus cuspidata | reverse complement strand
AAATAATAATAATAATAAAATAAATAAAAAATTAAAAATTTTTTAAAAAAACACATACCGAATATCATTCGTTTGAATTTGTTTTACATGAAAATTATCAATAAAAATGATAATTTTTTTTACCATTGTGTCTAGAATATTTTTCAATTGCCAAAAAAAAAAAACGATGGAAAACAGATTCTCACCAAAACCTAAAAAAAAAACAATTTCCACAATTTCATGAAAAATGGGCACGTGGGGGTGGGGGTAGAAAAAAATTTCTATAGAAAATTTATCCTATCAAACACTACAATTTGGGTGAAAATGGAAAATGGGTGTTATCAAACACACCCTTAGTTAAATATCAATACAATAATATGGAAATCGAAATAACACAAATGAATTGTAAGAATAAAACTCCCTTTCACAATTCAAGTTTCGATGATGAATCGATCAATTAGGGTTCAGAACAACCAACCTAAAGTAACAAGGTATCTCCACAATCAATTAGACCCAAAGAATCCCATCAAACACCAAAAAATCGCAATAGAAAAATCAAGCAGAACAAGCAGCAGCAAGTGTACTGAAAGTAGTGGCAAAAAATGGAGGAAACAGGGGCTCCACCAAAGGGTTAGGTCGCGATGACCCACGTTGACAAGGAGTGTAGGAGAAGGCTCTAGGAGTGACACAAGAATCACAAAGAAACCGAGCATCAGAGAGCAAAATAGAGAGGCGCAAGTGTTGTGGGAGGAGATTGGACATAAAACCCAATATAAAGACTCACTTAGGTCACAAACCGGGTGGGCCAAGTAAATAAATGGGTTGAGCCATATTCGCCCCTAATTACCTCTTGTGAGATTCTAGGTACGCCTCAGTTCCATGGGCCGCAAGTTGTTACCTTGGATTATCCATATTCAACAATTTGTACTAGGCCTATTGAATTAAATTTGACTCGATTTTTCATCAATACCTCGGGTTATTTGGTATCAAATACTCAAGAAACCTCCACATTGATGCCAAATACACCTACAAAGAAGAAGGAAGAAAAAAAGACAAGTTTAATAGTTGAACAATATGGTTTCAAAACAAATTGAAATGTTACATACATTTACCAATGTTTTGAAGTGTAAGACAGATTCTAAACTTTATCAGGGGTAGCACTTTAGTATCCATATCTGTAGGGTTATAGTATGAATGTACTTTTTCAAGTTTTACCAAATCTTGAGATAATACATCTCTAATAAAATGCGGATTAACATCTAAATGTTTAGTGCATTCATGAAATACATAATTTTTACACAGATGAATAGCAAATTGATTATGAAAGTATATGTGAAACCTTCAAGTTTACACCCTCTTCAGCAAATTTATAAACTAACCCCACATCAAAAGTGCTCTTCATATACCTAAGCAACCTCTTCAACGCTTCCCAATGTTTGGGAATAGAATTAGACATGTACCTACTTAATACATTCATAGTGAAAACCAAGTCGGATCTAATACAGACCATAAGATACATAACAGAACCAATAACATTAGAAGGATGCACTTTACTCATAAAATCCTTTTCACCTTCATTAGCAGGCGATTGGTCTTTAGATAGTATAAAATGGTTTTCAAGAGGCACATAAGCAGGTTACAGTCAAGCATGCCAAATTTCTTTAAAATTTAAAGCACATAAGGAGTTTGATTCACATACAAACAAGAATTAGACATATCCCGATTTATTTCCATACCAAGGATCCTCCTAACATGTCATAGGTCTTTCATGTCAAATTCTTTTCCTAACTCCATTTTAATCTCGTTTCCACTTTCATGTTATGTCCAATTAATTACATATTGTCCAGATAAAGTAACAAATACACACACTCTTCATTAGTGTTGTGGTGCAGGTAATACAAACAATGGTCAAACTCACTATTTTTGAAACCAATTGAAAACATATAAGAACCAAATTTCTTATACCACTGACTTGACGACTGTTTTAACCCATACAGATTGTTTTGACCCATATAAAGATTTCTTTAAAAAACACACACGATTACGTTTAGGCTTATTTTCAAAACCTTTGAGTTGACACACATATATTTTCATCAAGGTCGCCATGCAAAAAAACAGCTTTGACATCAATAATTTGCACTAGGCCTATTGAATTAAATCCAACTCAATTTTTTCATCATTGCTCTGGGTTTATTTGGTATCAAATATCCAGCATTCTCAAAACTCCTTTTTGATCATACATTCTCTCAATAAAATAATTTTACACATAAACTCAAATATTTTCCTTACTTTTTCACTACACATTCTCCAAAAAAATTACGATTCCAAAATCCATTAACACAGGAAGTGGAGCCCAAACAAGGGCTTAGACCAAACATATAGCTGGTTCACCAACTTTCTACAAAACGCAAGTGTTTTAACAGTACTGTATTACTACATATTGTTACTGATTGTTTAGAAGAGTTTTCAAGTTAGACTTGTTACAATAATTTATTATTGTATAATTTGTAAAAAGCAGGTTGTCTTTTTTTTTTTCAACTTCATGTGTTGTCGTGTTTTGTTGCTATATATTTTTAGAATAAGTTGTAACTGAGGTTTAATTGGATTATGTGAGTTTGATTTTTGATTGAATTGGATGGGTATGCTGTGCGGGAGAGAATATAGTTTGAAAGAGGAGGAAATGTTGCACAAAAGGAGAGAATCTGATTTGGTTGAGATAATATTTTTATTTATTTATTTATTTATTTAGGTAACTATAATTTAATTAAATATAATTAATAAGTTCATTATTTTTCAATTTCATTATTAATTTTGGGCTAAGACAGATTAGCCCAATTTAGTCTAATTATCATCCCTAAAGCTAATTATATCCCAACCACAATTTTAATTATCTACATTTTGTAAAAGGTAAGTTTATTAGTGAATAACAATTATACCCCTACAATCCTAGAAATTATTACCATTACATCCACAATTCTTCGCTATAAATATGAGATTTTGATTCTCATTATAATTCACATATATCTATTTACTATTACTCTCTTTTCTCTTTTTCTTTCTTTTCACGATATCTTATAGAACGAAAGCTTCATTTTTCAAAATTTAGGGAAAGTAGTAATTTTTTTTAGTATAATCATCTATCATATGTAAAATTAGTTTGATAACACGTGAATTTTTTTCATACGCCGATAACACATAATTTATGTGTATCAATTTACTTGTACAATCATACCTATAATAAATTTTTTGTATTTGCCGCCACTGTAATGTATTTGTTTTTATCAGTTTGTTTACTGCATATTATCAGTTTTTGTGTCTTAATTTGTGCCAATCATCACGTTTGTAATCATTACGTTTGCCACCTTCAATTTTCATCAATTTTTCTTTTGACATGTTTTACGTGTATAGTCGTACTTGTGTTCCAGAATTTGGTCTATTAATATGAATTACATAACAACCTTTTTAATTCGAATAAAAAATTGTTTAATGCATGCCGTACCGTTACTGTTTCAGATCTTCTTTTATTAATCTCTCTTTCAATTCCATTATGAATTGTTCATTGCATGTTAGATGTATTACTTAAGTCTTATTTATTTATTTTTGTTTATCGTTTGAATAGTTATCATGTTCTCATTCTTTTTAACACTTATTATAATTTATTAATTTAGTACTTACAGTCTGTCTATTATAAATACTTTGTTTTACTCTTAAACTAGCACAATATTATAATTAATATTTTAGAAGAATATTAATTGCAGATCTATCAATTACAAACAATCTGTTGTTACTCTTGAATTAGCACAACATTATAATTAATATCCAGAAGAAAATTATTTGCTCTTGAAAAGCATAAATTATGATTCTCAATATTCCAAAAAATGTTAACATATTACTCTTGAAAAATAATAGTAAAATATAATGTGCTCCCAAAATAGCATATATTTCAAATATTGTATTATTTTAGTGTTATTTTCGAAGGAAAACATATAATTCATATCATGTTGATATTGAGTACTTGATTAATTATTATGTGATGTTTCTTTGAAACTAATTCTATTTTCTTTTACTTTATTGTGTAGTTATTCAAATGGCAAATATTACAAAATTTGAGTCTGTTGTACTGACATATCTGGCAAAAACTATTTATCATGGGTTATTGATGCTGATATTCATCTTGTGTCAAATAGTTTATGAGAGACAATAAAAAGAAGAAAACAATGAATCCCTACAAGATCGTGCAAAAATATTTATCTTCCTTCGTCGTCATCTTCATGATGAATTGAAAATCGAGTACCTCACTAAGAAAGATCCACAATTTCTTTGGGAAAAAATGACTGAAAGATTTGATATCAGAGGATTATAGTCCTTCTCTAAACTCGTTATGAGTTGATGCACATTTGTTTGCAAGATTTTAAAACTGTTAGTGAGTACAATTCTAATTTGTTCAGAATATGTTCAAAATTGACATTGTGTAGAGAAAAATCATTGTTGAAGATTTGTTGGAGAAATTTGTTTTCCACATTCATACCTTCTCGAATGTGCTCCTACAACAATAATATCATAAGTGTGGTTTCAAAAAGTATCCAGAACTCATATCTTATCTACTTGTAATTGAACAAAATAATAAATTGCTGATGAAATAACATAGGTTACATCCAGCTGGTTCCGTACCATTGCCTGAAGCAAATTGTACAATATTACCTAAAACAATGTAATATCAGGACGTGGACGTAAATGCGGACCTGAACATAGAATAAATCATAGATAAGAAAATCAACAAAACTATCAGCAACAAGCCAACAATTTTAAAAGGCACAAAACAAACGAGAGTAGTACGTTCAAAAAGAAGCATGAAAAAAGTTGCTTTAAATGTGAAATGAAAGAACAGTGGACACGTATTCGTCGTACGGCAAAATATCTTGTAAATCTGTACAAAAAATAATCAAGAAAAAGGGAAAAATAGAGACAATTTTTGCTGATTATGATGGTCCAGTTGATGTGAATCATTTGGATGTCTCTGATTTCTTTTCTGATCCAAATAGGAGTATGGCCATTGGAATGGGGTGGTGTGACGAAATATATAGATTGATTTACTTTCTTGTATTTTCCTTTATTTTAGAAATTCAATTTGAAATATGTTTTTACTTTTCGCAAAAATTTGAAACTTTATTATGTCTCGTTAATTTTATAATATTGAATAATGATTACTCCTTTAAATTTAATTTTAAGTTTCTTTTAAATATATATATTTTGTTATATTTATAGATTCATGGATTGTCAAGGCACTTCCTGGTTAATAGTGCAACTACATATGCTATTTTTCAAGACAAAAAAAAAAAAAAAATTTTGGACTTAATTTAGTAAAAAAAATTTAATACAATATTAAGTACATAGAATATTGTTGAAAGCTCCGTAAGAACTTGTATTATTTTACCAAATAATACAGAATTATATATTAACTATAGCAAATACATAAGAAATTTGCTTAATTTTAAATATATCTGCTGCAATTGATATCACATTGAGAAGATGAAAAAAATAATATTGAATATATTTGTATAACTTCTTTTACATTTGGCTAGAAGCAGATAAAAGAAAATATTTATGCATTCCAATCTGGCATATTCTATACATTTATAACAATGGTTGAAACAAATATTGTCACGAACTAGAAGTTCGTTGATCCAAAAAGTTTTATAGTTTGACGTGATCGACTTGGATATCTAGAAGCTATAACGATGCGTCGAATAATAAACTCATATAGACATCCTTTAAAGAACCGGAAGATTCTTTTACCTAATGATTATCCATGTATAGTTTGTTCGCAAAGTAAGTTAGTTATTAGACCTTCGACTATAAATGTCAATACTGAATCACCAACTTTCTTGAAAAGAATTCATGGAGATATATGTGGGCCAATATACACATCATATGGAAAATTTCATTATTTTATGGTATTAATCGATTCTTCTATTAGACGATCTCATGTTGCCTACTTTCCACTAGGAATGTAGTTTTACTAGACCACTTGCTCAAATCATAAAATTATAAACTCAAATTTTCGATTATTCAATCATGACAATTCGCCTTGGTAATGATGGTGATTTTACTGCACAAAAGGATTTATGGGTAAATAAATTCTATCTAGTTTCATAATTGCAATAGTAATTAATCGTTGTAGTTTCAAGCTCAATCTATTCACTAGTCTATACAATCATTTGATTCAAAATTTTTTATTTAAATATCTTATTTTCTATCATAGCATCAAGTAATATTGACTCAACATTTATAATAACATTTTTACATGACTTTAAAATAATATATCAAAATGACGTGCAAATTAGTTAGGATTTGTTTGACATTATTTTTATTTTTGTTTGCTTTTTATAGAAGAGCTTTACAATGAAGTTATCTGAGCTTCCTCGATATAATTGTGTGTTCAAAAAAGTACTTTAATAAAATTATCGGACATATTTAAAAGGGTAAATAGCACAAAACGTTTCTATCTTTCAATGTCATTATGTAAAACGTCAATATCTTTCATTTTTTGGCATTTTCACACATACCTTCCACCTTTCATTGCACAAAATGTCATTTTCAACCATTTTTCTAATAAACTGACGATTTTATCATTCTATTAAAATGAAACAAAAATAAAAAAATAAAAAAAAATAAAAAACTAATTGCAATCACAATCCTAAAATTTTCAACATACTATAAATAAGTCCTAAATTCTCCAACACCAACACTTTTACAAGCCCACCAAGTCACCACATATAGATCCATCTAGCACCACATTCTGGCTACCATGCTTGCCGAACTTCACCACCACTAGCCTCACTTCACTCTCCCAACATCATCTCCCACGGTATTGGTCACAAAATTTGTCGAAAACAGCCACATTTGCAGCCTAAAATACAAAACTGATGTATACAACCTTTCACGGCAACCCTACTTTCGACACCACCCACGACCGTGTACCACCACTAACGGTTACCCCTCACTTCGACGAACATATACATGGCATCACATCAATCAAACCCGCCTCAAATCATTCTACTGTAATCTAGACATTCGACAGTTGCGACGTCTATTTTGTCAAACTCTTCACCTTCAATTCATGCATCCTACAACACTAAATCCCCAAACTGGCATCAATCGAACCATCAACAAACCCAAATGACAATAAGAATCTAATTGAACCAATTATCCCCACAATATTTCAATTTCTAGTCCAAAACTTACCACGAGTGCGATGCACGGAGAGAGCTGTCCGACCAAAATTGGTGGATCCTAGGTGCTCCAATCTTCACATTCATGTGGGGAAAGGACGGTGGGGGAGTGAAGTGAGGTTGGTGGTGGTGGAGTCCGGTGGGCATGGTGGCCAAAATGTGGTGCTATGTAGATCTATATGTGGCATCTTGGTAGGTTGTGAAAGTGGTGGTAGTGGAGAATTTATGATTTCTTTGTAATTTTTTAAAAACTTAAGGATTATAATTGCAGTTGGTTATTCATCTTCTTCTTTTTATTTTATTTGAATATGAGGGTAAAATCGTATTTTATTAAAAAAATGGATAAAATGACATTTTGGGCAATGAAATGTGGAATGTAGGGGTGAAAACGTCAAAAAATGAAAGATAAGGACGTTTTGCATAATGACATTAAAAGGTAAGGATGTTCTGTGTTATTTACCATATTTAAAAATAAATTTTCACTCTTCAAACATCCTATGAAATGGTCCTTACTATAAAATGTGATTTCACTCACTCTTCCGAGAGTCGCATTTCATCAACAAACGCCTATCCCTTTCTAAGACCTCATCACCAATTTCCAACCGAGAATTCCACACTACCTCACGCACCACCACCACCAAATGGGTGCTCTGAGACTCCCATCACTAACTTCCCTCTTCACCTCCCCCTCTTCCGCCGCCGCGCTTCACCGTCGACACCTCCACCTCCCTTTGCGCCGGCTCTATACGGCCAATTGTTCTACGCAAAGCAGCACCGTCGAGAAAGAACTATCGTCTACTTCCGAACTAGAAGGTCCTCCAAAGCTCAAACTCCAGCAAGACAAAGACAAAGTAATTACGCCTCGCTCGCAGGACTTCAATTCTTGGTACTTAGACATCATTGCGAATGCCGAGCTCGCTGATTACGGTCCGGTTCGTGGCACCATGGTTATTCGCCCCTACGGTTATGCAATTTGGGAAGCTATTCAGGTTGTTAGAATTTTCTGTTTTGATTTTAAAATTGATTCTTGTTATTTTTGAGATTGATGGTTATGCGATTTTCAATCTTTTTATTGATTGGTTGATGGCGCAGGACTATTTGAATGCAAAGTTCAAAGAAACTGGTCATAGTAATATGTATTTCCCACAGGTGAGAGCATACATCATTTCTACAAGAGTATTTCCGTTTGATTTTCATCAGTTCATTTCTTAGTGTTGTAATTGGTTTGTGGGGAAATCAAATTAAGATGATTTAGGGGAGAGTGATGAAAGTACTGTATAATGAGTCTTTTCATCAGTTCATATTTAAGTGTTGTAATTGGTGTGTGGAGAAATCAAATTAAGATGATTTAGGGGAGAGTGATGAAAGTACTGTATAATGAGTCAACAAATTGATTGAGTATTTTTCTGAATATAACTGAAATAAATTGATTGAGTAGCTACAAAGTTTGAAGCTAATGTAGGCACTTGATTTTAGAGAGAAGGTTTTCCTGCTGCTAATTTTACCTTCCCTTTATTTGATCGAGGTGATCTTTCTTTAGTTAAGAGCTTCAGTTTTATGCATTCTCATTGAATGAACTTTTAAGGACTTCAAAATTGATTATCCCAACAAGGTTGATATCTTCTCTATTTCCAGAGTGTACTCTATACTAAGTTTATTATAAGACACTTAAAAACGTGCTTAGATTGGACAATGAATACTTAAATGTATGAAACTGCTTCTATGAAGTAGTCAATAATGACAAAGTTTTGTGGATTGTTACTGAACTAATAATTATAACCTGCTTATGCTTGCAGTTTATACCATATTCATTTATCGAGAAAGAAGCTAGCCATGTTGAGGGCTTTAGTCCAGAATTAGCGCTTGTGACAATTGGAGGGGGGAAGGAGCTAGAAGAAAAGCTTGTGGTAAATATACTTATCAGCTTTCCCTATATATTTTTTACCGTCATTTTTCTCATCGTATGCGGGTCAAATTCTGGAATATAACCTGAGCTTCCATTTTGATTGTTGCACTTTTTGAGGTTTTGGCAGGTTAGGCCTACAAGTGAAACAATCGTGAATCACATGTTTACTCAATGGATTCATAGTTACCGTGATCTCCCGCTTATGATCAACCAGGTGTCTCTTCCTCACATCATTTCTCATTTCTCCAGTGGAGGAATATTCCTTGCTGATGTTTGTGTTTGTCAATATGTTTCAGTGGGCAAATGTTACAAGATGGGAAATGCGTACAAAACCATTTGTGAGAACTCTTGAATTTCTTTGGCAGGAGGGTCACACAGCTCATGCTACTTCAGAGGAAGCAGAAATGGAGGTTTGCTTGTTCTTTTACTTATAGGATGCTCCTAAAATTTCTGAAGGTATTGCATAAGAATTTGACCAATTCATGCTGCTGAACTGCAGGCATTACAGATGATTGATGTGTATACAAAATTTGCTTATGAGCAAGCTGCAATACCTGTTATTGCAGGTCGTAAGTCAAAGGTAGAGACGTTTGCAGGTGCTTCCAAGACCTATACAATTGAAGCAATGATGGGTGATCGGAAGGCTTTGCAGGCTGGAACAAGCCACAACCTTGGGCAGAATTTTTCCCGTGCATTTGGAACCCAGGTCAATGACAGACCCTGTTAACAAATTCAGTGAATTACCTTAACCTATTTGCATGCTTTTCTTACTTGTTTGTATGTTAATCAGTTACATTTACTAGTATGTCGTTAACTTCAGACTTAAAAAGATGCCTCCCTCAAGTAACTTCCTGCTTCATATGTTGAACCTTTTTCTTCGATTAATCTCGTGGGGGGAACTATTTGTGGTTCTTAGCGTTTCTTTGGATCTTTACAATGTATCATCTAATATGATGAGAATATGATATGCTTGTTTTTTGCCTTACTTGGTTTCAAGCTTTTACTTGTAGTTGTCAAGACTCAAGGGATGGGTTATTTTTTATCCTTGCAGTCCTGAATTATGACAATCATTTGCAAATGATTATGCATAATGATAGCAGCAGCAACCATCAGACTAGGTGTCAACACTTAATAATCTCTCAACCATAACATGACTTCTTATCCTGGGAAAACAAAGCTTTAAACTGTTATATGAAGTTAATGAAAATTCTAAGCTTTCATCTTTTGATCCATGAACCTTCTATCATCTAATATGATCTATCTGTTCTTTCTTACTGATTTATCATGACTTATGTTTTCTTGATTTTACATATGTAATGTGTTGATTATTAGTCAACTATAATAGCTGCATGACTGTACAGTTCACTGATGAAAATGGACAAAGGGAACATGTATGGCAGACATCATGGGCAATAAGCACCAGGTTTATTGGTGGTATCATAATGACCCATGGGGATGATACTGGCCTAATGCTTCCCCCGAAGCTGGCACCAGTGCAGGTATTTGAAGCTTTCACTGATTGCTTGTGCCTAAATTTTTTGATGTTACTACTGTTGTACAACTACATTCTTCATTGTTATCTGTATCATTTAATGCCTTGCCTTACTTTCCCTCCATCATATGAAAATGTTAAGAAACATTTTTGCTGCTAATAAAGTGCTGGATGTAAAAATTATATGGTGTTGAACCTTTGGTTTATATGGAATGGCAACATTTTTGCCACACTTCGTGATTGTGAACATGCAATTTAATGCTTATTTGGTAGTTTTTTGTATTAATCACTCATTTCTATCAATTTATTGAATTGATTATAATCACCTACTAAAAATGCGCTTATAAAGTGGGAAACACATTTTGCCAAAATTCGTGAAAACAGCTTAACATTTGGATCGGATGTATGCATGCGATTTCTGGGGGAGTCTGATTTTGTCTTCAAGAAGCATTATGTTTTTTGGAAGGAAACTCTTCAAATTTAAAACTTGATTATTTCAAAATGCCTCTTTCATGTCTTGATCTGTGCCTTGAGTATGTGGGTAGCCCTATATGGTTTTTCAAATAGATACTGACAGAAACTTAATGAATTCTAACTACAGAGTGCTTCCAGGTAATTATTGTTCCAATATGGAAGAAGGCTGATGAGAGGACAGGAGTACTTAATGCTGCCTCATCTGTTAAAGAAATTCTGCAAGCTTCAGGGATCAAGGTTAAGATTGATGATTCCGAGCAGAGAACACCTGGATGGAAATTCAACTTTTGGGAAATGAAGGTACTTATCTTCCCATCCAGATCATACTATACACACTTTCTCTATGCCCAGGCATACCCCCCCC
>CAIGRP010093500.1:0-42199 GCA_903798385.1 Fraxinus cuspidata | reverse complement strand
CCCCCCCCCCCCCCCCCCCCCCCCCCCCCCCCCCCCCCCCCCCCCCCCCCCCCCCCCTCCGCGGAAAAAAGGATCCCTAAATTAGGGATTTAACTTTTTAGTTTTGCATTAGACGTTGGGTCTGATTACATGCAATGGTTTGCCGATCTTTCATAAAACTTTTGAGGTGCTTGTATGAAATCCACTCGTAAGCTTTTTTCTTGTATGCACGACGTGAAAATAATGACTTGTCAATGACAGTGATCACAAGCTAACAGCAATAGATATACCGTTGTTACTGTGCAGCTGTCACATTATAATCCTTAAAAGCTTCATATTTAACATTGACATGCTTTCTTGTAGGGTGTTCCTCTAAGGATTGAAATTGGACCTCGCGACGTTTCTAGCGGCAGTGTGGTTGTATCTAGAAGAGATATTCCTGGAAAACAAGGGAAGGTTTTTGGTATATCCATGGAATCGTCATCTTTGGTACCTTATGTTAAAGATAAGTTGGATGAGATCCAGTCCTCACTTCTGGGAACGGCCATGTCATTTCGAGATAGGTAAATTTTGCTTTGAAGATGGTATGTTTTAGTTAACGAAAGGCTTATTAGCACAAAACGTCCCTACGTTTGGCCTTTGGTATGCAAAACATCCTTACGTTTCAAATTTTTGCATTTTCACCCATATTTCAACGTTTTATTGCGGAAATCATCCTTTTCATCTATTTTTTCAATTAAAAACTGTAAAATGACAAAAATGTCCTCCTATTTAAATAAAACAAAAAGAAAAGAGAAGAAAAAATAAAGAACAAATTATAATTATAATCCCAAAATTTCAAAAGATTACAAATGAGTCCCCAATATATAATTAAAAATCCAACCTACGCCAAAAACTCAGGCCAACCACCATCTTTGAACCCTAAAAACTCTGGCCAACCACCACCCAAATCACTGGAGCTCCATACCATTGGATAGTCTTCACTCCCCTCTACACATACCACCCAGCTGCTAGCCCTAACGTCACCAGATTTGGCCAGAATCGATGGCCAAAAATCAGCAATCTTATTTCAAAACTGTGCATGAGAACTGAGCTGCACCTTAGGAACCCTTAGGAACTATAGACAACCAAAACTCCAAACTCCGGCCACCTTGGCCACCGGACCAACATACCACTTTGAAGCTCACATCTTCCTCTTCACAACCCTTCGAATTAGTGGCAACAACTTTAACGGATTTGGTCGGAATTTTCATTCAAAGTAGGCTGCCACGCATCTTCAAACCGCCGAAAGTGCCATTTCCAGTGACACTCATGACCTGCCCATCCCCAGGTTGACCAAGCTCACCATTACGCATCATAAATGTTAATATAACAGCAAACAATGTAGAAAATCCATATTTCTAGCCTTTTTATTCAACAGTGAACTTGGGCATTTCAACAATGATTTTCGGCACCGACGATGCAACTTACGGTCGCGGACCACCACCCCTACCACCGCCTCATGGCGCATTCAATGAACTCATGGGTCATTACTAATTTCGAACCAATATGAAATAATCATGCAAGGCAAATCACGCACACGCAGGTTCCGTCGACCCCCTTTTATTGGAGAACTCCACTAGACTTCAACACCTCAATCTCAATTAAACGAGCAAATGTTGGCTTGAGTTTTTGAAGAGTTGGATTTTTAATTACCGACGTTGGGTTTGTAGTTTTTCAATTCCTCATTGCAAACCATTTATACATTGGGGACTTATTTGTTATCTTTTGAAATTTTGGGACTCTGATTCTAATTTGATCTTTTTTTTTATTTAAATAGGTGGGCATTTTCGTCATTTTACAACTTTTAATTGAAAATATAGATGAAAATGATGATTTCCGCAATGAAACGTTGAAATAGAGGTGAAAATGCAAAAAATTGAAACGTAAGGAGGTTTTGCACACTAAAGATCAAACGTAGGGACGTTTTGTACTAATAAGCCTTAACGAAAATATTAGATATGTTGCTGCTCACTGAATATCTTTTAATAATTTTGATTTTTAGAATATGATAAATTCGTATAAAATTCTATAATATATTTAAAACTAGGATAACTTGTAGTCAGTGAACTTAGTCATATATTTTGAGTGATGTTAATGTAAATATGCACAGGAGTGGTAATAATTCTGAAGCGGAATTTATTACTCTTTTGTTGGATGTGAACTCAACTCTATTTTGAAAGATGCGCCAAGCTCTTCAATATTTTAGAAATGACTTTGGCCAAGCAGTTACTACTCGAAGTACCAAGTAGTTCTTTTGTAATTCCATTTTCATTATTAGCATTGTTCTTCCTTTTCATATTTTTCTTTTTCTTTTCTGTTCTTTTTTTTGAAAGTGTGCTTGCTTGTGGTTTCCCATCCTTCCCCTCCCAATCCCTGGAGTTTTGTCCTGGCATCCTTGCAGGGGAAGGAAGAGGCTGGTCACAAGCAAAATGCTTCATGTACTGCGTTTGAATATGTTTAGGATAGAATATAAGTAACACGTAGTTATTTATGTATTTTGACTCAAAAATGTTATTCTCTAGTAACATTATGGACGTGTGTTCTTATGCCGAGCTTAAAGATGCAATAGCTCAAGGCAAATGGGCAAGGGGACCTTGGTCTGCTAGGTCAGCCGTTATTCCTTTTTACTGACATTTTTTCCCTTTTAGAACTTTTTGCCAAGTTCTCGTAAATCTGACACTTGCCTGATTCACCTTTACAGTGACGATGAAGAACTGAAGGTCAAAGAAGAAACCGGAGCAACCATTAGGTGTTTCCCTTTTGAACAGCCACAGGGGATGAAAAAATGCTTGATGACTGGCAATCCAGCAGATGAAGTAGCAATTTTTGCAAAATCTTACTAGCACCATGGTAAGAATGGCACGTTTGTATTATTTTACATTGTTCTTTAATAAAATTAAAAAGAAAGAAGCACCTGCTGTTGAATTCATCTTAGCACATGCCGACTTCTAGGCACTTCAGTAAAAAAGCCGATTTTACATTCTTTTCAGTTATGATTACTCATTATTTAATTTTATTTTGTGAGTAATCATACTATCTATTAGTTGTACATTAAGAACATTTACCGATATTGTACATTGCAGCTTGATAAACTGTCATATTGATTAAGGGACTTGCTACATGTACGTCAAACTTATATAATATCACATATCATTTTATCATTTATCAATTTAAAACACAGTTAACTTTTTCATTCAATCATTTTCCTCCACATCATTTCATGTAATCCATTATGTACCATTTTTATGTAGAAGTAGCATAATTCATTGATTAAAGGAAATGCCATTGTGACTGTGGGAGTGAGATTCTAGTTGAGCCCTTGAGGTGGCTGCATGTTGCCTCTATATTTTTCTTAGGTGTTTAATGCAAGGACCGGGTTTAAATGGGCGTGATCAAATTGTCATTGTGAATATGAATGTTCAAATGGATCGAGCCGCTCATTGGCTTGTGGGCTCAGTTGGTCCATTGCCGAGCCAAATTCACTTTTTCATTGACAAGCCTAACGGGTTCAACATTTTTTTGGCTTATTTTATTAACTTTTTCTAAAAAGAAAATATTGCTTGTTTTTTAGTTTATTTTTTTAATTTATTTATTTTTATTTTTTAAAAACTATCCATCTCAGCTTGGCCCATGAGCTCACGAGCCAATTGTCAACCCTAGGATTTGGACACAAACTGAGCTGGGCTTGTCCGAGCCGAGCTAAGGCGTTTGAGGGCCTACCCTGCTCCACTTGGTCCAGTCCCACCCATATATTCCCATATATATTGATATAAAAAATTGACTTAAAAAACATTTAATGCTAATTATTTTATAGAAAATAATTGAAATTTTAAAAAATATGGAAATTTACAAAATGCCACAGCAGATAGGGTCTATTTACACTTTACATATTATATCTTAAACGCACTCTTTGCTCAATAAAATTGAAAGATTTACCTTGTAAATAGTTAAATTGGCAAAAACATACTAAGTTGTAAATGACACATCCCATCCAATTTAATTTATGTTACAAATTTTCAATTTTTAAAGCTAGTAACAATTTACATACTATTTCTTTAATTATTTTATCTTTCTCAAAATTTAAATACTAGAAGCCATGGTATTAATAAAATTCTTTTTTTTAATTAAATTCTTTTCCACTGAACTTATATAAGTAAAAAAAAATTAATTTTAATAAGTTAATAATGTAATTGAAAAATATAGATAAAAACCTCATTTAATTTTTTATTAACATTGTAAAATGGAAATTCTTGTCATATTTTAACCGAAATGTTACGTTCATTACATAAAATAATTTTTGGTATGTATCAACTATTATTCTACAACTTAAAATATAGAGTGTGATTTGCTATTCTTAAATAAGAGTATTTTAATATGCACAACTAGTATAGCAAAATGCATAATTCGTTACCTTACAATAAAGAATAGTACGTAAAATGTAAACTTAGAAAATACGGTGGGTAAGGTTATCTAAAGACTAGAGCATGTTGATTAATGTAAAGCATTGAAGGGATGCAGTGAATTAATGCCCTCAGAAGCAGGGTTGAATCCAGGGTTTTAAGTCAACACGGGCGGTCGTTGGCTGTCGATAACAATAAAATATTAAAAGCTCATTTGATGCCTATTTTTGAAAATGCATGTTAGACTAGTGATTTGGTGGAGAATGTGTGTTTAAAAATAAAGAAAAGATTTGAATTTATGTATAATATTATTTTATTGAAGATTGTGTGGTTGAAAAGAAAAGAGAATAATGTATTTTGAAAAAAAAAAATTGGAATCAAAGCCTAAAATTTAAATATAAAAATTATTTTGTTCAAATTGAACATATATAATTTTTTATACAAGTTAAAAATACTCACCAAATGACATTGTGGCCAAATTATAATTTAAAGGAAGATCTCGAGTTCTAATTTTTACAATTACATTAAAACTATTAAAACTTTATATATATTATTATGTTAACAATAATATCAAACTCATCAAGTGCCATAATGATAAAGATTTCAATAATCTTTAAGGATAGTCATGAATTCGACTCCCCACTCCATATTGTCATTAACTTTGGTAAATATTGTAAAATGGTAAAAATTAGTGAACTAAAAATATATGAATTGCAAGCTAGGAAATAGAACTAGAGACATCTCATAAGAATAACAAGATTTAACCAACTCAACTAAAGGAAAAGTTTGAAAATAAAATGAAATAACAGTTATATAAGCTATATAAGCTAAAAAATTTATCTATTGTAAAAAAAAAAAAAAAAAAAAAAAGTTCTCGGCGGATTCAACACGGGTGGCCACGGGGGCTTGCAGAATGCTGGGTCCGCCCCTGCTCAGAAGTGAGAAAAATAAAAAGTTCATTCATTACTCAAAAATTAAGAGATCAACTATGGGGCAGAGAAGTACATAATTTTCTTGATGTCATAACATGATATTGCTACCAAACTGCAGAATTTTCCACAATTGACACTGATTCATGGCCTCACTTCTTAAATATCTAGAAGGCAAGTGAAGAAAGAGCCTTGTCTCGTATTTACCAGATAAAGATGAAGGATTCATAATGCAGGTGTTCATGAAGCCAGAAGAACATATTCAGTAACTAGAACTCAAACATTTGACTCTTTATGCTCCGTAAGTATTTCTGTGTAACTGTATAGACAAGACTTTAGCTTCTTTTTACATATATGCTGATTATAGAAGAAGTACTAGCTTTTAAGGCTAGGCCTGTCACCTGTGGTGTATTGTGGTAACTCGGGAGAAAGAGTAATGTGGAAGGCCTTCTAACTCTCTATCAGCATCGTAAGTCCACGACTGGGATCCTGGAGATGCCATTGGTGTTGGGGCGTCCGCATTTTGGATTTGCCTAGACTCTTTAGTATTATGTTTCTTGTTCGACTAGTGATTCTTTGAAAACCCGCAATTGAAAGGGATCGTGATCAAGTAATATAGTATAGTGTGTAAAATGTCGAACCCACGAGAACTACGTGCTTTATCGAGTTAACGTTAATAATACCATTAATCGAATAGTAATAATGATTTGTAACTCTATGTCTAATTTATTACGTATTAGAAATCAAAGTAAAAGTTTATTAATTTTTGAGAAGTATTGCTAAGATGTAGAATTTCCCTTATTAATCCATTTTTAGTACATCAATGAAAATGACTCATTGTTATCATGCGAGTTGGTCAAAGTTTCAAATTTATTTAAAAGCTTATCTTGATAGCAATTAAATTTAATCTTATATGTGACATTTCTATATCTCTATAAAAGATATCAACATAAAAGAAAGTATTAAAAGAGTTACAACATAAAAAAAAAAAAACCTTGCGAAACATAAATGTATATATCTATCATTTATCGAACCTCAAAATACTTATTATTACGTGTTAACGATCCTATTACCTCTCTTGATGATAATAAAATTCACAAACAATTCAACTAATGACCAGTTAATTGAAAAGCAATCTAAACCGTAATAAACATCCACTCATTCAAACAAATTAACGTCAAAATAATTAATTAATACTAAAAATTTCAAAACAAGGGTTCATCCATATCTGAACAATGTAAAAATCTAGCCTAACATAATATTGAAATTAAACACGCAAAAGTGGAACGAAGTCACTAGAAATTAACAAAACGTGAATAAATTTGGAATTAATTGAAGTTGCCTTTGCGCTTCCAACCCATGAATGCTTGTATAATCTCTTTTCTATTACGCTATGGTTTCCGTGTATCTATAAATATATAAATCCACCTTCCAGCTGCCAATTCTGTGCCAATATATATATAATTTCAGTCGCTGTTTTTTTTTTTCCTTCTGGTGTCTGCTTTTTTTTTTTTTTTCTTTCTTTCTGTTCCGCTTTCTGTCTTTTTTTCAGCTGCGCGTCCCCTTTTTTCTTCCATCTGCCGTGTATATATATATATATATATATATAACCTAATTTTTTAACCCAACAAAAGTCCATCCAAATTGAGGCCCAATTAATTAATGTTTGCTTTTCCAAATCCTCAACTCTATCACGTAATGCAAGTTAGTTCTTGTACTTTGGATTTTGCCATTTTTCGTCACTTTTTGTTCATTTCCTTTTTCCATTCAAAGAATTTCACCTATTAAACATAAAATACAACAATTTACAATATATTTTGTCAAAAGAACTATCAAATATCGTAATTTTAGGTTTCGAATAAGTGTAAAAAATTACACTTATCAGCTAGAGTTGTAGTTATCACCATAGACGTTCATAAAATTGATGCACTGATGATTGATTAAGCATAGTTGGATATATCATCTAGGTGTTATGATCAATGGATATACGTAGTACTGAGTATGAATGGCAATCTTTAAAAATTTAAATTCTTATAATAAGATAATTTGATCATCGGAGTTCAAATTGGTGTTGAATTATCTCTTTCGACGACAACCTTTGCAATCTAATTGTGTAGCTAGCACATAACGCTTACGGAGAGGTGACAACTGACAAGGAAGCTATTAACTACTTGACTGGTTGGATATTGGAGGCCAACAGACATATATGTACACTTTTATATGTACCTACTTTCATCTACATATATATACAAATCTAGGTACAAATAAGTAGAGGGATTCGAGAAATTATGAAATCGAAGACTATGAAGTTCAGCAATTGAAAGTGTCGTGGTCATTGAGATTTTTAACCCTGAAAGTCTGTAACCAACTTGTCCTTTAAGATAATTGAAAACTAAGTACTAAAACAGTAAGTTGGATACTAGTGTTGGTGAAATTTCAATAATAAAAAAAGAGGTACAAAATGAATAGAAAGATAACGAAATCGAAAGGACTGAGGCACGGATATATCGCTCTCTTTAAGGAGATTCAAGCCATATGTGATTGGCAAAGCCTGAAACACGGTACAGTAGAACTTCTGTATGACTTATCCCCTTCAAAATATAGCAGTCCGACTATTCATCGTATGACTCAAACAAACTCTGTACAAATAGTTGAGCTCAAAGCTCCACTAAAAGAAACACCCTTTTTTTCTCAATAATCTCTCAAGGAAAATGAGCGAGAATGTAAGGAGAAAATCTAAAAAAAAATCATGATTATTGTAGTGGTGATGAATGACCAAGGGATTGTCATATTTATAGGTAAGAATATGACACCCAAAATAAAGAGGTGTCATAAACACATGAACCCTTTCACCTTTCATTTTCCAAACCTCCAACCTCTTCACTTTCTTAACTCCCAAAACCTACTAACATATTAACAGAAAATATAATTAACGAATGTTTTATATTAAAATGTACCAATATTCCCCCACTCATTTTAATATAAAACAAACCATAAGATTACCAGGTATAAAGGGACTATTATGTATCATGAAAGTGTGCTATGCATTGAACCTTCAGTTAGAGAAACAGAAACCTTCACTCCAAAGACAATAGCATGCTCAGCATTCAGTATGACTACTTAAGGGAAATAAAGAACTACTGTCCACACATAACAATACATGTATTGATATGAGCTTTAATAGCCAGCACGTTACGGCCTTGTGCTAATCCTAGTTTCATGAGGGTATTTGAGAATAAGCCCAATTCTTATGGGAATGGCCCCACCTCCACACTCACATATGTGAAATCTATCAAAAGTGCTCTTATAATATTTTTATCCCACTCATAAGAGCTATAGATCTCATTAAGAGTTTTTTTTACGAGAATTCAACCTCTAAAAGCATCCTAGGATAAATGTACTCACACTGTAGGGATGATAATAATAAGATAAATAAATAAACAAATAGTGCAATTTTTGCGACCACCATGCGTTTCGTTTTTCCTATTGAATCCAGTGTTTATATGGGCTTCAATCCCATCACCCTCGTTGTGATCCATACCCTTTCTCTTGACAGGGCATTTGTTAATGGATATGCAAGATTATTACAAGATTTTACGTAATCAACATTTATGATGCCATTACTTAGATAAATTCCCACAGTACCGTGGTTTCTCCTGATAAGTCTTGATTTACCCTTATAATAACGATTTTGTACTCTACCAATTGGTGCAGTGCTATCACAATGAATTAACACAGATGAATCTTGCTTTTTCCACAAAGGGATTTCACATAATAAATCCATTAACCAATTTGCTCCCTCACTTGTAGATGCCAAAGCTATAAGCTCAGTTTTCATAGTTGAGTTAGCAATAATGGTTTGTTTTTTAGATTTCCAACATTTAACACCACCACACATTATAAAAATATAACCAGTGGTAGAAAGAGAATCTCCCGACAAAGTATTCCAATCGGCATTATGAATCCTTCAAGTACATCATACGTTTTATAAAACAAGCCATTATTTTTGGTACTAGATAAATATTTCATTAAACACTCTATGGCATGCCAATAATCTCTTCTTGGCTTGCTAGTAAATTTGCTAAGTATTCCTACTGCATATGCAATGACATGTCTAGTACAATTAGTTGCATAACGCAAGCTTCAAATTATGCTAGCATATTCCTTTTAATTAAACACATAATTTTCATTATTCACAGGAAATAAGTGAACACTAGAATAAAAAAGAGTCGCAACATGCTTACAATCATAATAATTATATTTTTTCAATATTATGTCAAAATAATGCGATTGATTAAGAAAAACCATACTTGTTTTTGTAATTTTCATACCCAAGATGAAATTAGCCTCACCAAAATCTTTCATATCAAAATGGTTAGAAAGCATGTTTTATGTCTCACTTATAACATGCAAATTTAAATCAAATATCAACAAATCATCCACATAGAGACTAACAATGACATGTGAATTTTCAGAAGAACTGTAATGTATGAACTTATCACACTCGTTGGTTTTAAAACCATTTTTAATCATGCAAGAATCCAACTTTTCATGCCATTGCTTAGGTGCTTGTTTTAAGCCATATAGGGATTTATTCAGCTTACACACTTTGCTTTTTTGTCCAGACTCTACAAAGCTTTCGGGTTGAATCATATAAATTTCATCATCTAGATCTCCATTCAAAAAGGCAGTTTTCACATCCATCTAATGAATTTCAAGATTATAAATTGTAGACACTACAATCAACAATCTATGTGACTTTAGTTATCAGAGAAAAGGTATCGAAAAAATCAACGTAAGCTTTTTGTTTAAATCCTTTTGCAACAAGTCTAGCCTTGAATATATCGATTGTACCATCTAATTTATATTTCTTTCTAAGGACCCATTTACAATCAATAGTTGTACAACCCATTGATAATTCTTTAAATTTTCAAGTGTTGTTGGAGATAAGAGAATTCATCTCGTCATTTACAACATCGTTCCAAAATACAATATCAGGTGAAGTAAAAGCTTCTTGTAAAGAAAGTGGAGTCTCCTCAGTATTGAAAATATAGTAGTTAGGGCCAAAATCTTTTTCAACTCTAACTCTTTTACTCCTTCTAGGTTCAATTTGGAAAAAAAAAATTTGGTTTGAAAAAGGAATAGAAGAAGTTGGTTGTAATAAAATATTTTGTCTTAATTCTTCACCCCTAGTATTTTTGGTTTTAAAAGAAAATTTATTTTCATGAAAAATAGTATCACCTGACTCAAAAATAATATTATTTTCAAAATCTAAAAAATAGAAGAAGTTCTACTTTTTGTTTCGGCTACACCATTAGATGGAGGTGAGTATGGTGGAGTAGTCTCATGAATTATTCCCAAAGACTGAACAAAAGAATTAAAAGTAATAGAATCATACTGTCGGCCTCTATCATTTCTAATTCTATTGATTTTTCACCCGAATTGATTTTCAACTTCTTGGAACAAAATTTTGAATTTATCAAAAGCATCACTTTTATTTTTTAATAAATAAATATAAGTGTATTTTGAAAAATCAACAATAAAAGTGATAAAATACATGTTTCATCCACGAGTTAAAATTCTTTTAAATTCACAAAGATCAGTATAAATTAATTCTAACAATTCGGCATTTCTTTCAACGCTTATATGAGACTTCTTTGTAATTTTTGCTTGACTGGAAATTTCACATTTTTTGAAATCATTTTTCAGTTTTGGGAGTAATCCTAAAGTACTCATGGTTCTCACATATCTACTGTTTAGATGACATAAACGAGCATGCAAAAAATTCATAGAAGAAAGCATGTAAACAAAAGAAGATTTTTTTTTATTACTCTCAATATTCAATTTGAACATTCCATCATAACCATAACCTTTAGCCATAAATAAACCATTTTTGGTAATCGCACATTGATTAGATTCTATAGTTCAATCAGTCATTTTAAAAAAGGGAAGGGAACTTCTCACCGAAGGAGGCGGGAAGTCTAGAGCCAGCCTTACTAAGAAGAAAACTTGACATCAAATTTTTCTTCATTGACGGTGCATGTAAAACATCTTTCAAAGTTAGCACGCCCCGATGTGAATTTTAGTTCAACCTCTCCAATCCCAACAATCTTGGTTTTGCTTGAATCACCAAGCATGATGGTTTTCTCTTCATTGAAGGGAGTATGATTCTTGAATCAATCTTTATCATAGAAGACATGCCTATTGGCACCAAAATCTGCCCACCATCCTTTCGTACCATGTTAATGTCTGTAATCGTTGACACAAGTGGCTCTTCGATTACATTAGTCTGAGGAAAAGGCTGATGTTTTCGAAATCTACAATTTCAAGCAATATGCCCACTTTTTCCATAAACAAAACATGCATTATAAACTTGATTTTGATAAAGAGGGCCCTGATTTTTATTTTTCTGGTTAGGGTTTCCCGATTGTGATTTTTACCATAAATTTTCATATTTTTCTTTCTTGGCTTCAATTAGATATTTCTAGAAAACTGATTATTGGGCAAGTGATTATTTGCAGAAATTAAATTTACCTTCGTGCTAGAATGTCCATTGCTTTCTTGTGTCATCAGTGCATCTTGGCCTTGAGCTTCCTTCTCTACGCATATGCGAGTGATCAAGGTCTCCAGGGACATCTCTTTGTGCTCATGGCGCATTGACTTTTGGAACTCTCTCCATGATGTCGGTAGTTTGTCAATGATTGTAGCCACAACAAGGTTGTTCCCAATTTTTATGCCTTCAGATCTAACTTCTACAACAATCATTTGAAAATCTTGTGCTTATTCTGCTACAGATTTTCCATCCACCATTTGTTAGCGAAAGAAGTGACTAGCCGCTATTTCTTTGCACTAGCTTCTTCGGTATCATATTTATTCTGTAAAGCTTTCCAAATTTTCTTCCCTTGATGAGCTTGAAGTTCCTCTTTGTTTATATTGTCAGTAGATACCTTGTTTGTATTCTTCTTAGTGAGGATGTAGGAGACTTTTAGAAGATTGAGGTAAAATAGGATTTTGCTCTTCCACCACTTAAAATGAGCTCCCTTAAAATGAAAGGGATTGTTGAGATCTCTGACGTTGTCAACATGCTTCTCAAGTGCTAACTCCATTTGTTTGAATCTCCTTAAAATTGTTGGTGAAATTTCATTAATAAAAAATGGAGTTACAAAATGAATAGGAAGATAATGAAATCGGACGGATTGAGGCGCTGATATCTCGCTCTATTTAAGGAGATTCAAGCTCTATACAATTGGCAAGACCTAAAACACGGTGTAGTAGAACTTCTCTATGACTCGTCCCCTCCAAGATGCAATAACCCACTATTCGTCGTATGACCCAAACAATCTTTGCACAAGTAGTTGAGTTCAAAATTCCGCTAAAAGAAACACCATTCTTTGCTCAATAATCTCTCAAGGAAAATGAGTGAGAATGTATGAAGAAAATCTAAAAGAATCATGATTGTTTTGGTGGTGACGAATGACCAATGAATGGTTTTATTTATAGGTAAAAATAGGTCACCTAAAATAAAGATGTGTCATAGATACATGACCCCTTTTACCTTTCTTTTTCCAAACCTCCAACATCTTCACTTTCCTAACTCCCAAAACCTACAAAACTATTAAAAGGAAATATAATGCATGAATTTTAATATTAAAATGCACCAACAGCTAGTGTTTAAGTTTCCCAATATTTACAAGTAAAGTTTTACAAGATTGTCTACGGATAATGAGACATACTATTTACAAACTACTCCTTAATTCCATTTCAGTAAGAAAAATGATATCTAGTGTCAGTGGTGGAATATTAGTATATGCTATCACACTTGATAAATTTAATTAAATGAATCATGTAACATAACATTTAAGTAAATTTATCATTTAATGGCATTAGGCCTGGGCGTCAGGCTGGGTCGTCTAGTATTTCAGTACTCGAATCATCCATTATATTTTGGGTATTTCATAAATGGAACAATTTAGGTCCTTGAAATTATTAGAACCAAATCCAAACCCAAACTGCCGGTTCCAATTTCGGGTTCGATTCTACCCATAACATTTTTTATATACACTTATCCCCAATTTGACATTCTTATAAGTTTAAAAACATATAGCTTTTTGGAGGAAATTTTGGTGTCATTTTCAGAAGAAGTTGGACCGTTGCACAATGAATTTAGAGCCCATTTCAACATGTTCTGACATAGAAACAGACTGCAACCTGAAACAAAAAGATTCTTGCTTTTAGCCAATGTTTGGTACACATTAAAATTTTCATTCTAATTCTTCTACTCATTTTCAACCACATAACTTCAATAAAATAATATTTTCCATCACATCAATAACTTTTCTTTCTTTTTCAACCACAAATTCTTTATCGATCTACTATTTAAAAATACATTCTTCCAAAATAATATGGCTCAAACACACCCTTAATTTACAATATCTACTCGCTCTCCAATTCTACCCTCACATGACCGACTTGGGAAGACGTATTAGGTGAATAATTGGCAAAACAAATTTGACTTCTCCTGACAACATTGGTAGAAAATTTATGGCCAAGTAAAAGTGTTCCTTGCATTATGAATTTTGCAGCAGGCCTAGTGGTTCAATTTTTGTCCTTAGATTTGACTTTTCAACTCCCATTAATTTGACACAAGCTTGCATTACTTGGAACTATTTTTTCCAATCATGTATGTGTCAACACTTTCTGTGTCATATTGTGATATTCATTATCGTTTCAAGAGTAAAGTGATACAGCTGAAGCGTTTGCCAAAAAAAAAAAAAAAAAAAAAATGGATGCATATTTTTTCCTTTTTACGAGCATGGAAATTAAGCAATATCTGTTTCCCGAAAACGAAATAATTTGGGAATGCAAAATTTTCTTCGAATTCCAACATTGGAGGACTTAACGAAAGGAAGAAATTACTAATATCTCTGAAAAAAATTAAGCGCAAACAACGTCAACATGTGGGTTTTACACCTACACAGAGAGATAACGTCCATTGAAAAAAAAAATTCAAATTGCAAAACATATGTGAAAATTCCTAAGCATGCACGAAAACCAAATGGAACAACACTAGCAATCACATTCCTCGTCAGCGCAAATGTGTCCGGTTTTTGAATTGAACTCAACCCGGTGCAATTAAGCAACTCTTTTACCCGTTGGTGGTCCCGCCTCATGGAGTCCAATTTGTTTCGCAGCTACTGCTTACTCCATTTGCGCTCGGATATGGTGTTAAACAAGAATATAACTCGCTCCCACATGTGTTTGATAGAGCACCGACCCTGTCGATGCCCCTCTGCAATTGTTGTTTCGTAGGAGGCAATAAACACCTTCAGTATCTCCGAATTCCATCGTGCATTTTTACGGGAGTCTTCATCGCGGTTGACGTCAACGAGTGTGGACAAGCCCGCATGTAGCTGATAACCAACCTAAGTATGAGAGTAATGTGAACAAAAATAGGGATCGCATCATGTCGTCTACTTGAGAAAATGTGGAAGCAAAATGACTTCGAACTTACAAACATGACAGCCGACAAGGTAAATACGAAATGTCTAACATAGCGTACTCACCTGAAAGTAATACGGATCCATGAGTAGGAGCAAATCATTGTTGACGGCCCAACGAATTGTCAACTATGGGGATGGACTTCAAACAGAAATCCCTGATTTCCGACTGCGTCATATCAGGCGGAGTTAGAGTTGGCCAGTGAAAGCAAAACGAGATGCGTAAAGTAAATGCCGTAACGCAGTAACTGTTAGTACAAACAAATTCGGGTTATAGCTCCAATGAAATAAATTATATAATATGCCTATTATCCCATTTCTTGCGACGCAACTGAGAAAAAGAAATGGAAAACAAAATTTATGCATAACACTGATTTAATTCATAATAGGCTGACCAACATAGGAGTTGGAGAAATTGTCGGGAGAAAGTGGACATTTATGCACAGAAACGGGACAGTGGCCGGAGGTGGAAGCTTACAAACATGTAGTTGCGATTATCGTCGGAGGACTTCGGGCTTGAAGACGAAGGTCGCAAGTGTCTCCAACTTCTGATTATATTTTCGCCAACAAGAAAAAGAGACCCAAACAAATGCTTGAAGATAGTCGAGAAACAAAATTGTAGCTGGAAGAAACTTGGAGACAGAGGATGGGTTTGAATATTTCAGTAGAACCTTGTTCAGAAAACAACGGCTTATTCACGCAGGGTGTTCAAATTGAAGATAGTTATCCACCATATTTGCAGCCCCTGTTGGAATAGTACAGGAGAAAATGGAAGGGAGAGATGAAGTCTAGTGATAGAATGGTACAAGAGAACAGTAAAGTGGAAATCAATTACAGTTAATTGGGTGGGGGTAAAAACGTAATAAAGGGAGAGAAGAAGAATCTCAAGATTTCAGCCTGCAGTCTCTTCTGTGCCAGTAACGTTAGAAATGGCATCTGAGTTCACTGTGAAACGGTCCAGTTTTTGTTAAAAAATGAAAGCAAAATTTCCTCCAATTAAGGGCACAGTTTTAAATAGTATTTTTCGAGGAGAGTAGTTAAAAAATATGAAAAAGTTTGAATTTATGTGTAAAATAATTTATTGTGTGAATGTGTAGTTGAAAATGAGTATGATAAATAAATTAGATTAAAGTATAGGATGTCAAATAGGGGCTAAATAAGCATTTTATATAGACCATTTTAATAAATATACCTAACACGATACTACTCGACAATATTTGACCAAGGGAGAAAATCTAGATAAGAAATCTAGTTACATAACTTAAAATAGTGGAGACTGAAAAATCATGAAGCGATGAGAAAATGAAAACATAAAAAATTAAATCATAGTTTGAGAAGAAATTATTTTTCTTAATAATTATTATTCGATCCATAAATAAAGCATGCTAAAGCCTTGATTTAATTATGGATAATGCTTAAATTTTTCTACTTTTAAAACGAACCAATATAAAAAATACTAATTAGATACATAACTATATAATATTAACAATTGCAATCCACGTATGGAACTCGCTCTGTTTGAATAAAAATGGAAAAATTATATTTCAAAAAGAACCACGAACTATAGATAACAAAAAAGGTACACCACAACCCAAGTTATGAATATATCTAGTTTAATAGTCATACATTATTAAAAAAATTACTTTAGTTTCTAAACAATGCAAAAAAGTAAAAAGCTCTGATTGCAAATAATGAACGCTTTAATTCATGTAACTTACACCATAACCCTAACTTGAATTTTTTCATTCATGGAATATCCAAATGGCAAAATAAAAAATAACACCTACTACCCTTTGAAATGTAATAATGGCTAAAGGTCAAAAAGTAGGGGTCTGTGATGATTTCTGGTTAGAATCTAGAATGTTGACAAATTACTATCCAAATTAAAGTTTTTAAGTTTTGTATTTTTTTTTAACTAGCTTATAAATTGTAAAAAATAAAAAATTATATAAAAAGTTAGTTCAATTCTAGTACCCACGATTTTGGTTCAAGAACCAAGAATTGATTCGAACCTAATCAATTCTCGGTTTTCGATTCAGTTCCTACTTTTTTTTGGGGGAACCGGAGGTTTCAGTTCAATTTCGGTTAAATGTATAAACTTAAACGGCGTACGGTTGTTATACCTAAACTGGTGCTTAACACCAATTGTGCTAAATAATATTACTCCATTTAAAATCAATTTTTAGGAAAAAGTTGGTCAATGTATTTATTTACAAAATAACTTAAGCTTTAAGTTAGCAACGTGGACTTAGTTGATGATTACGATTCAACGAGTCCCATTTTTCCAGGCTTGATGACTTCACATAAACAAGTAGCCTTCTCCAGGCCGTTCATCCGAAAGCTAGGATCATCTCTAAAAGGATGTAATAGCGATTTTATAAACACCTGCATGTTTGATTCCCATTAGTTTCAAAATATATTTTTCTATATTTTCTTTTCGATTACACATTCTTCAATAAAATACTATTACACACAAATTCAAAAAAATTTCCTTATTTTTTAACTACATTCTTCATCAAGGCACTATTCCAAAATGCATTTTGGCAAAAGAAAGGGGCTCAAACGGATTTTTGTTGAAATCGCTATTAGAATCGGCTTAAAAGGGAGGATCACCCTCTTATAAGCCTACTGCTCAAACTGCTGTTTATTGGACTCATGTGCGTGCACATCCTATGAACATGAATGTAGAGTCGAAGCTTCACCCCCTAGGTGTTCAGCTTGCTAATGGGAGATAGACGCTCAATAAATCTCAAGCATGTACAATGAGATGGTGAATATAATTTTAAAAAAAAAATAAAAATGCATGACGAGCATAGAGATGCTTATGAAGGAAAATTCTTTGAAGCGTCCATTTTTATATTAGTTGCTCTACCATTGCCCTTAGGCCTTGGGATGTGCCTTAGATAACTTGTATTCCACCTCGTTTTCAATAAAAGGTCGTATTTTATAAGGTTCCAACTTTGTTCAGGTTGAATCACTGTTTCACAAGCTGTATTTGTATGAATTAACTCAGAAATCAGCCAGAGATTTGCACATTAGTTGATTGAGTCAATCACATAGTTGGATGCTTTCATTGTCAAATGGTGTCCTCTAGCCAAGCTAGGGAAGCCACCACGGCAATGGAACTACTCAAGTCAACATATCCAAAATTCAAGCCATCAGAAACAACCAACAGGAATTTGAATCACAGAGTGAACAAATGTCAATAAAAATCCATGCTTGAAATTTCAAAAATAGAGAGGTGAGCTCACTTGAAATATATACAGGGCATTATTCAGACCTAACACAGGAAACAAGAAGTTGACCAAACACGAACTGCTGTTTATTTTAACCTCTTAACATCTGGTTGAAGGCATAGGCATCCACCCGCGCGTCATCGGTGATTTGAAGTGATGAAACAGCCTGAGCAGCAAGAAGACCAGCAGATAAATCAGCAGCGTCCCAATGTTCCTCTTCAGAATATTGTGGGTGGAAATCTCTACCAAGTGGTCCAGATGGGACGATCAAATTGGAATTGTCCCAGGGATTCCACATGCACCTATATCCACGAGGGTCAGAAGCCCAGCCAGATCGTTCAAGCAAATAGTTTGATAGATCATCATGAGGAACCATTGCATGTCTTCCACCAATAACAAAGTCGAAGTTGGAATCATTATCCAACGAGGTAAGCTCCTCATCCTTCAGCATAACTTTACATGAATCGTCCGTGTCTTCACCAAGTAAAACATGCAGTGCAACTGCCTCGGCTATTGCAGCACCTTCTTCATCAAGCCTCTCCTGTTCTTCTTTCATTTTCAGCTTCTTTTTTTCAAGTTCAGAACGGATTGCTGCAGAAGTGGCCAGAGCCTTCTCCAAGCGCCTCTTTTTCTTCTCAGCCTGTTTAATACGATCTAACTCATCCTTTACCTGCTTCTTGGCTTTTCTAACACCAGCTGGTATTTTAGCACACTCCATGTTATCCTTGACTCTAATACTACAGCACACGTTTTCTCAATATTCTCTTTTCGTGCCCAATAAAACTTCCTTTAAGACGTTTAGATATTTGATTAGCTATTTATTCCCAGTTCTTCTAAAACTCGTTCTTTAATGCTTAATGATAAACTAAATTGAAGCTGAAAACTTATATAACAATATATACACGACACCTATACCTACACCCACTCAGGTCTGAAGGAATAACTCATTTTACAAACACTACATTCCCAAAAAGAAACGACAGGAGATAGGAGAAGAGAAAACTGATAAGCATTTACTCCGTTCCTTGCCATTCTTCTCACTTTCAGACAGCTTTTCTACTTATCACAAAGAAAATAATTAATGTATAAGCTGATTAATTACCCAAAAGAAATAACTAGTTCTTTCTGTTCAAACAACTCACATGGCCTTCCCTCCTGCAATGAAGTTGAAAACAAAAAGTAAAGTACAATAGAGACAAACTACATAGAAAGTACAGCAACAGATACACCAAAAAAGAGAAAAGCAGACGATGGCTCATTGTATTAAATAGGTAAACAATAAAGAAAAGCTAAAGGCCATCTCTAATGGCAATACCAAAACACCAAATTTCACCAAAATTTGGTGCAAAAGTGCTCCAATGTGGCACCAAATTTTGCACCATTTTTCCAAAATAGTGCAAAGTCCAATTTGCCCTCTTTTTTTATTTGCCAAAAGAATTGTTGGAGGGTATTTGTGTCATTTGTGTTATATAATTTTTAATAGAATTATTATTATTATTATTTGCATTTTTACTATTATTATTATTATTATTATTATTATTATTATTATTATTATTATTATTATTATTTGCATATAAAATAAATTTTGAATGTTAAAAATAAAAATTATTGAATTAATTAAAATAAGAATAAAAAAATTTAAAATATAACAAACACGATTATTTATAGTTAACATGAAATATATTACAACAACCTCATACCTACATTAATCTAGTTTTATTTAAAGAAAACAATACATAAAAACAAGTGCACAGTTTAATAATCTGGAAGTGCACTATTTTTTAATGGCATGATATTTCAATTTCATAATATCATAATATTCAAATTCGAAATGCAGTGCACTATTTTTTAAAGGCGTGATTTAATATTTTTCATTTTTGAAGTGATTCTACTAATTGTACTATGTTTAATAATATATTTATTAATGAATTTAATATTTTCCTTAATTTAACGTAATTATTTATTTAGTAATTTATGCATTTCTAAAATAAATAATATTTCGAATAAATAAATTACTAAGAATAAAAAAAAAGAGAGAAAAAAATGATTAAACTCTGTCATTTGGTGTAAGTTTTGGTGTAATCGTTGGAGATGAATTTTAGTTTGGTGCAAATTTTGGTGCAGCTGGCGATAGCCTAAACATACCAAACTCTACCAACCAATCGTCATAAAACAATCAAACCCTGCCATTCACACACTGCCACATTGATATATACCAAAAATCCATGCCAAGATCTAAACAGAACTGTCCAGTTATACAAAGCAGTGAAGCACAACATTAACAAGGCAGAAAACTTTAATCACCTAGCAACAACCTAAATTAGAACATATGAGACTTTTAATCAATTAGTGCAATTCCTCAACCTTACGTTTTCTTTAAGGAAAAATGAAAGCCCTTAATTCAATCATTAAACCAATAGTAAATTTACAAATAATAAATGGATCAATGTTCCATTAGCAAAAATTCTTTATGCCAGTTAAAGATTTTGTTTGACATCAAAATAAGCTTCGTAAGCATTGGCCAATTTCAGATCCCAAAAAGTAAATCCATCCAAATAATAAATATAATCGAACTCCAAATTGAATAGACAAGTTATATCCCACTAAACCCCTAAATTTTCCTCCTTGATCCACTCGATCCAAATGCCAAAACACACCATATAAACAAAATCGACCAATTTCACACATTGTCTAGCATCAAGATCAAACTTAACAAAGCAGATTTTACATGAAAAAAAATGCCAAAATTAAAGCGAAAATAAAGTAAACCTGTTGAAATCAAAGCGAGAGAAGATGGGCCCGGCAAAATCAAGAAAACGGTAGATATCTATGGAGTAGAAAGAGGAGAAAATTCTGGGATTGGATTTGGATCTGAAGAAATACCCACGAAAATATTACAAATTCAGTGCGTGACTGTGTGAGAAAAAAGTGATGGATAAAATAACTGATCAAATGAGATTGCCGGTGAGAAGAGACAGGGATGAGTAGGAGAAGGAAGGATAAAATTGGAAACGGAAGATAGGATTAGACATGTGGCTGTTAATGGGACGGTATTGTAGAGTTCTTGTGACTTTTCTCATTCGAGGGAAATCGACGGTTGAGATTTCACTTTTACTGTTATGGGCTCCACTCTTGAGGAAATTGTGGACCTACAATTCCATTGAGAGTTCGATTTTTCGTTATTATGGAAATCGCGGTTGGGATTTCAGGAGCATTGGTGAAATACGCGGTTGTAACTTTGTAAATACACAGTATGTAAATCAAGATATACTTGTATCAAGATTGAGTAAGCAACTAAACATAGACTGAACTCAAAAGTTGATGAATCAGTTCCTAATTCGGTTCAATTAGTACATTTGACTAAATTTGACACATTTGAATGGGGTTGTGTACCCCCTAAAATCGACAATTTTTTCCTAAAACTGATCAACCATTTGATAATTTATCAAAGGATTTTGTTATTTGTCCAATGACCCTAGATGAACAGGGGGTGCCACATGCATCGTTGGAGTAGCAAGGCCCACTCTAGCAAAATCCTTTATCAAAAGGTAATTGTCAAGTTTTAAACACTGGACGAATGAATTTGTCAATTAATTAAGGAATTCGGAAACACTAGACCACCTCAATTAGATGTTTATAACTTTGGTTCAAATGATACATGTATACTAATTATTGCATTATTTCAAAGCTTTTTTCAGACATTTTACTTTAGAAAATAATGAAATATAAATATTAAATTTAATCTTCAAAAAAGAGAAAATTTGGAAATCTATAGTACTAGATTACACATTAACTTACAAGCTTATGATTTATATGCTATTTTTTAATATATATATTTTTCACTTTAGACCCGACAACGACCTATCTATCGAACCATCGATCTGTTAACCACATGCTTTGACCGCGTCGAGATTGGTGTTATAACTATTCTAATTAGTACTTATATTTAACTCTAGTCTATATAGAAGCACTTGATTAGGTCCTACTAAATTGGCATAAAATCCTTGAATTTAGCTAAATATATTATTTTAACGTCAAAAATTCTTTCACCTAAACGACATAACACATTACTGAAACTAAATACCAATGTAAAAAATAAAGCATTAGGGCGAACGCTACAATAGAATTGTAAAATAAGCCCCAACCCGACTAATATCGAGCTAAGCAAGTTATCTAGCCTTTCATTTTTTAGCCCCTGTTTGGTGGATGTTAAAATTGAATTTTTAACAGATTTTGATAAAAGTTAATGAAATGCATTATTGAAAAATTGTGGGTTCTATAAAATATGTGGTTAAAATTAATTGTTAACTTTTATTTTAACAAAAGTTTAGATTAATAATTTCTATCGAATAGGGGATTCGTAAATTTATGGAAAAAAAAATAAGAATACGAAGGTCCCCCAAGTAGGCACATTTGATTATGGATAAGATTGGTCTACAACAAATCAGCATAATCATTAAGACTTCAATTTTAATTTTTTTTAATACTTTATTGAATTCTTACCATGAGATGTATCAATAATTAACGTACATACATCTTTTTGTAAATTCAGCGTAAGTACAACGTTTCTCCATTCCACACAATCAATGTCAACCAAGTATGCAAACTCTAGTCTATGATGTCTATCCCATACTCGTATTCTAATGTCAAATTTACATCAAAATTGTCTTCCTTTAAAGTTATCTTGAAGAGAAGTAAACAATCAATAGATTGTCATTTCCAGATATGTAATTTAAACCCTAATTATAATGGTATCATTTTTGTTTTTGTTTTTTTTTTTTTTTATGATCATTGGCTGTAATTTAAAATTGATATTTACTTTTATAACAATATGTAATATTTTCAAATAATAGAAAATGTATTTATTATAGTCATTTTAAAATGAAAAATATAATGTTTATTTAATTTCAAAATTGATAAAATTACAATAAAAGTTTAATCCATATAGTTCAAATAAATTTAGATGATGGAACGATGTGTTCTTTTGGGAACACCGATAAACTTAATACGAAAAAAGAATTAATTTAATTTATTAAAATCGATATTTTATTATAGGTAATTAGAAAAGTTAAAAACTGAAAAATTAATATTTTGCTACGAAACACCTAAAACTCCAAAAGGTCCCTATCTGTCCATATCTTTGTTAACTTGTCACATTAAAGATTGAAGGATCAATTTGCTCTAAGTTTGAAAGTTGAGAACTCCCTTGCTAATAGTCAATAGTCTAAGGACCAATTATGCAGTTTTCATCCCCAACAACAGCAACTCCATTTCTCTCAGCCCCTAACACCTACACTGCCTCAACCCCATTCCCGCCGCCGCCCTTGCAACTTCTCTCCCCTATTAAAGCTCAGTAATGGTATCTCTGCAACTTCTCACGAACACCAAAACCTTTCCGCTGTACTGCCATCCCTTCTCCCCCAAAAATCTCAAGAATAAACCTAGGACCTTCACTGTTAACTCCCTCCTCCAGTACAACCGCAAGCCCCAGCTGGCCGGGGAGACGCCTCGTGTGGTGGTCATCACTTCCGGAAAGGGTGGCGTTGGCAAGACCACCACCACCGCCAATATCAGCCTCTCCCTAGCCCGGCTTGGGTTCTCCGTGGTTGCCATTGATGCCGACGTCGGCCTCCGTAACCTCGACCTTTTACTGGGTCTTGAGAATCGTGTCAACTATACTGTATTCGAGGTCCTGAATGGTGATTGCCGGCTCGACCAGGCCCTTGTTCGAGACAAACGCTGGTCCAATTTCGAGCTACTTTGCATTTCCAAGCCAAGGTCCAAGCTCCCTATTGGATTCGGGGCAAAGGCTTTGGTTTGGCTTGTGGATGCCCTAAAGGTCCGTGAAGAAGGGACGCCGGATTTTGTACTGATCGACTGCCCTGCCGGGATTGATGCCGGATTTATAACTGCTATTTCTCCTGCCAATGAGGCGGTTCTGGTAACCACGCCAGATATTACTAGTCTCCGCGATGCGGATAGGGTCACCGGGCTATTGGAATGTGATGGGATTAGGGATATTAAGATGATTGTGAACCGCGTGAGAACAGATATGATAAAAGGGGAGGATATGATGTCGGTTTTGGATGTTCAAGAAATGTTGGGGTTGCCATTGTTGGGGGTGATCCCAGAGGATACTGAGGTGATTAGGAGCACGAATAGGGGGCATCCACTGGTTCTGAACAGACCTCCTGCGTTGGCCGGGTTAGCATTAGAGCAGGCGGCGTGGAGGCTGGTCGAGCAGGACAGTATGAAGGCTGTGATGATGGAGGAGGAGCCCAAAAAACGCGGGTTTTTCTCATTCTTTGGAGGGTAAAATGTACTGGTTATAATGTGGATGATGCTGTGTTTTAGGCAGTTGTAATCTGGAATGGTGGGTTGTTTAGGGAAAATGTGCATAGCAAGAAGTTAAGGTTGGCCATTCTTACATTTGTTTTGACGATTTTGTGATTGGTTTTTTACTACGTTAGAGGTCTTAGTCCTATGATTCAAACATGTAATTTTACCTTGCAAGCTGGTTGTGAAACTATTTTCGTGTATCAACTTTCGTGGTTTTGATTTCATTTGCAGTTCGTTATTCAATACGTTGTTTTGTTAAAAGCAGCACAGATAAAACCGTTCTGCTTGTCTTTTACATGCCATTGAAATAGTTAGATACATAGAAGGCTGGACAGAAGGTCCGAAAACAAATATTTCTGAGTATTCATACAGCTTTGCATTTATAAATTTCATCGTGTAAGATGCTTGGTTTCCACATCCATTCCTAGCATGCTGTGAGAATGAGATTTGCTAGAACAGTATCAGGCTTTCTGGTTCTTCTCTTTTTCCTCTTCCATTGGTGTCTTGCATCCAATTTGAGGGAAATGGTTCCTTTTGGCAACACCCAACTTGGCTTGCATCGCAGTGCAGGTATCCATGTCATTTATCTGGGTAACCACCTTATGACCACACCTTTCTTTGCCCATCATCAATCGCATTAACTTGTCATTGGTCATCATATTCAAATAGAGATAACTACAAGACAAGCACCGGTGCCATAACCCAGAAGAATGATCGAGCAGAAGCTTGCAATGGATCTCATTGCTGATTCAGATATAACCCAATCTCCAGAGGTCCAGTTCAGGCATTACATGTTGATGTTTGCTTTCTAACAAAATTCTGAAGGATTAGTTCCTTTGAAGCATCACAGGGTTGATCTTCAAATTGAATGGATCATGATAGTGTTTGTTTCAACTTTTGCAGCAGTTTCCGTCCAACGTTAGTTATATCACCTATTTGTTCAAGCAAAAGAGAAAAAATCCGATGTTTGGAGTTAGATTTTGTATGATGAGTGATCCTTGGAACAAGTCTGCCCAACAGCTTCCTACCTGCTCCAAGTGTCAAGATGACCAGCGGACGACAAGGATCTATTGAAACCCACATTGCCAACTTATCCACCACGTCGTCCTGAAAGAGATTACAAATTATTCATAATCGAAATATGGTGATACAGAAATTGAGAAATGCTCCTCAATATTAATGGATTTGATTATCTCAATAACGCTATCCAGAAGATACATCACCAACGTCTACTTTTGCTTTACCGCGACTTTATTTATTTACTTATCTAGAGAGTATCGGTGTTAGACAGAGCTCAAAGTTCTTTTTCCATACCAGGCATGGGATAAATTCACATGGTGGACCGATTATAGACATAGCAAGATCCCTTCCGCTAATATTACAATAGTTTGTTTCTCTGGCAGCATAAATCTGTTGTCAATAACCAAGAATTTAGTGACGGCTCACTTTTTAATGCTAAAATGACAATGATTTTACCTCAGTAATAAAAACTTGATTTGCATGAATCAGTGCAGAGGCAAATTCGCTCTTCAAGGCTGCCAGGCGACTGCAGATGATAACACTAAACAGTAGTTCAAATATCCATGTAACCAAACAAAGCTTGAAAGATAAAACCCATTTTAATACCTGTAAGTGTGAGGTTGAAACACCACCAAAAGTTCCTCAGATGGAAACATTTGCCTTGCTGTTTGAATAACTGCACGCACTTCAGTGGGGTGGTGAGCATAGTCATCAAAAATATGGCACCCGTGAATTGCACCTATCATCTCAAAACGTCTACAAACACCTTTGAATTTATTTAGATGAAACTTCACATCGTCTATTGATTCATAAAATTGTCTTTCATCACCAAAAATCAAACTCATTGTCGCAGCAACCTGCATGTAAAAGATGGAGGAATTTAGAAAAGCAGTCGGATATGGAGAATAAAATTTGGCTAACAAGTGAAGAACTAAACACAGTATAACATGCTAACTTTCCATGTGGAGGATATCAAACCTCCTAAAGATCTTATACCACTAGGTAGAATTCAGTTAATGCAAAAGGTTGTAAAACTGAAATCATAGCTTCGGCAGTAGCTTTTAATGAGTATCAGCAATAGTTTCGGAAATTTCTAGGGTTCTCACTCACAGCTAATGAATTAAGAACATTGTGAAGTCCAGGTATTCGTAAGCTGATCTCTGCAACATAATGCCCCTTATGATACTGCAAAGGAAAGAAGAACTAAGAGTTAGTGAAATCATATTCTATTTGCACACATGAATCCAACGTCCAGATACAGATTAAGTCAGGATGGATAAAATCAATTTTTAATTGCAATTTGAACGTGGTACGAGCAAAATAATAAGTAACCAGAGCCATTGATGAAATATATGGAAGCCTTGATCTTGTCTTAGCGACGTGACATCAATAAAGATAAAAGTTCGCAGTCTGAATAACATGCAGAAGAAGAGGAAGAATAATTCTAGGAACAGTTCTGCAACAATTTGATAAATATTTTACCACATTAACAAATCTGTTCCTGTTCTTAGGATGAATAATTTACATGTGATGTGAATGATTTATATCAGGAATGAACATCTTACCAGTTTATAATCACTACCACCATGTGGGTTAAAACAAACTGATGATGCATGCCATTCATTATAATTTGACATCCCATAAGTTGTAACTCTATAATTGTTGCTGAGCAGTTTTGCATCATGGAGCTCCATATGATCTGAAATGCTGGATTGTTTCGGGTCATAGAGCAAAGTATATGCACCATGATTTTGGTCATTCCTGCAAAGAGGTTCATTTTGAAGTTTATTGCAGTGCTAATATTATGAAAAACTAGATATCAGACAAAATCAAAGGGAAAATTTGAAAAACATCAGACATCAGATTAATCAGTATATACCTATCCCCACATAACACAAGATTTCCACCATTTCTTATTTTCCCAAGGAACTTCCTGAACTCTGTTCCAACAGCCTCCTGAATGTTGACAAAATTGTATAAGATCCCAGGATAAAGTTAATCGTATCTCAGTATCACAAGTTAAGTTGTTCAACAGAATGAAATGAACCTCATCTTGAAATATATCAACATGCTCCCAATCCACATTTGTTACAACTGCTATACGAGGTGATAATTCAAGGAAGCAAGCATCATATTCATCGGCCTACACCAAACACAAGACAGAGATATCATTATGACAAAATGTGATGAGTTCTATCGTAAGTTACTAATGACTCTCTGCAGTTCCCCCAGTGCAAATAAATCAAAAACAACCAGACAGGGTTAAGCATTCATTGTTATTATTTATGAGTAACATAGGAATATATTGTCTACCAGGGATATATTATTTCAGTCCATCTTATCCAGGAGAATCTTCAAAAATTGCATTTGTTTCTACGAATAGAATACAAATATCCAACATCAAATCACATTGTTATACCATATTTATCCCAGTCTTAACATCTAATTATAACGTAGAACTACTCTTTCATTTTGAATGGCAGATGCGTATTCAGATGATCATTGGATGGCATACCTCCAGTACAAAATTGTAACTGTTCCCATGGATGATATTACCTTCACCAAACTGCAGAAAGCAGCTTTGATGAGTCGGAGTTCTGATACAAAAATTTAAGTAAATAAATCTATAGAAATGTCTAAATTTTGTCCATAGCACAGAAGAATGAAAGTATCATACATTTACAACAAAGATGTTGATGGAAGAAAAGGCAGGTAAGCTTAGAACGTCATGGCATATTCACTTCTTCTTTACGGGCTATACAAATAATACCTGTGGCACTTGTGCCCCAACTACAGCAGTAAGATCATCTCCCATTGACTTTAAGACATAAGCAAGCATACTCGCCGTAGTACTTTTCCCTAAAAAATAAGTGACCATTCTCAGTTGAACAAGTTGCAGATATGCGAACATCACACACTCGAAAAGTATTGCACTATTTCCAAGAAATATTCTAAATAAAGTCCATCACCATGGGGTAATCCACTTTCAGTACTTCCCATTCAGAGTGCTGTTTTGATAATTGATCCATCCAAACTAAACTTGGTTTAGTCTCACAGTCGGAGACACACAGAAATTTTTCATAGCAAACAAATACATGCTATTTTACAAGATTTTGTGTAATTAATAAATCCTACAATTACTGAAACTCTTAAGATTCATTTGCTGAATTTACATAAAAACATACAATCCTATACAGCTATAATTGTCCTTTTATTGAACAACATCCTCCCAAACAAGTATTATAGTGAATTATCTCTCATCAAATGTCTTGCATACATACGCAGTTTTGCAAATGAACAGTGTGTGCATGGATGTATACCATCTAACTACCGAATACTGATCAATTACCATGTCTAAAACTCGGCAATCAAAATATTACCGTGGCTTCCACTGACAGCAATCAGATTGTAGTCCTCTGTTAGCATTCCCAACCATTTACCTCGTTTATACCTACGGAGTAAAACCAATTGTGCTAACATATTTGAATAGATAAAGACTAGAGATTATACCACAAAATAATCTACTTTTGCCATTTCATGAGCAAATATCAAAATGCTTACACTGGTATTCCAACAGACTTGGCATAGAGAATCTCCACATTGTCCGGTTGAATTGCACTCGAAAAGACAATTGCATCAGGAGAACTGGAGAAATTATACTTCCGTAAACTCAATTCAGAATGACCAATATATAAATGAGCACCAGCTTCTTTTAGTGCATCCATGTAGCTGCTCCATACAATGTCCGAACCACTAACCTCGTATCCCTATCAACATTCACAAAATTTTACCAGAAATCCGATGTCATTGATAAACACCATGATATCAAATAACAAAAAGAAAAGAAGTAAAAAATAAAGGAAACAATATACTTGTTTGAGGGCAAGCATGGCAAGAGCAGAAAGTCCACTGCCTCCCACACCGATAAAGTGAATCCAGCCATTCTTCTTTCGATTTTCGGAATCAAATGCTTTGGGGAAACTAGCGCAGACAGAGATTTTACGGTGGCTGTTTCTCTGTTGGGACGGGACATTTGTCCATGTGTAACTGGATTTGCATTTTGCAATTTGGCACAATTTGTGTCCAGGTATCGGAGACATATATTGAGGGTTTCGGCAACGGATCGCCGGGAATTTCGCAGCCGGCAGTTCCATATACTAGCTAGATCAAAAACTAGAATTTTTAAGGAAATGGATTTTTGAAAGGGCAGAATTTTCACAAGGGCTTTGCTGGTTGTACAACCTGGGTCACCACCTAGCCCCCCACCTATAGGACTGGCCCACCACAGCGTCCAAGTGGCGACCCAGTTGTACAGAGCCCACAACAGGACCCATGTAGCCTTATACAATCAGCATTATTGTTTCCACAATGCCCAGGTCAAACTTGTCATTCGCCAGGTAAGCATAATTCTTTTTCCGTCACAATGACCTTTTCAATTTTTAAAAACAAAGATTGTTAAACTACAAAAATATGATTATATTAAAAAGACAATAATAACATTTCAGGTACAAAACAAAAATAAATACTTTCTACTTAAATTTTTAAAATCAAAGTCACTTATTTATTTATTTTTTCCAACATACAATGACTTTCATTTTTCAATGCTTCAACCTTAAAACCGCGTAAATTTATCAAATATTAAAAAAAAAAAATCATATAAATCACTTCGAATCAGTAAATATATCTACGTATGTTTAATTTCGTTTTCATTATATTTTTTAATCATTAAATTTTATTTCGACATGCCAATGCGTAAATAATTATTTACATTTCATTAACATATCTATAAATTTTTAAGTAAAAAATGGAAAAAATATATATCTGCATAATCAAATCTGGTATTTTAAAATCCAGACGGACGACTTAGCTAAGCAAGGACGGCCAGTTAGGATATTTGTTAACGAACAAACGGCCCAAGTAGGCCTTATTATTATTATTGTTGTTGTTGTTGTTATTTTAAATTCTTAGTAACTTTATTTTTATTATTATTATTATTATTTAATTTAGTAACTTTATTTATTAGTTCATTTTGGCTAATCTAGTTTTTTTTAATTATTTTGATTCGTAATACAGATATGGGATGAGCATGGCTCTTGATTTGTTATTTTAGTGAATTTCAAAGGAATGAAAATGGTCCATGGGAATGGAATGTATGAGTGAAGGAGATAGTGTTATTGAAATTGTGCTAATATCGAGTACATCGTAGGGGGAAATGTACCATGATTTACAGAACGTGCTCAACGTCAATCTCTCTATATACGATATGGAATTGAGATTTCTATTTCACGAGCATTCAAACATTTCGATTCCACCAGTAAAAGTTACTTCTGAAGTGCAGATGAAGTTGTTAATTGAATTGCACAAAGGCTGCAAGTCGATTCCTATTTGTGTAACTTTATCGATGAAGAATGTCCCCGAGAGTAAACACGAAAATTCCGATGAAGGGGATTGTAATGTGAATTATTTTTGAGACACAATAGAGATAGTTCATGAGAATGGTGTGGTTATTCCCGAGATAGTTGCTACTCATTATGATATCATTGTTACACACAGAATTCACGAGGTAGGTCAAGACATCGAGGATGAAACTCCATTTACAAATCAGGATTTGATTGCTTTATTTAGTCATAGACATGAGTAGGTTGGGAATTCATAGGCCAGACCGAGTACATGGTCTTCTAATTGTTCGAGTTTGGTTCTCAATGATGAAGATTTGCATGTTGATAAACTGTTTGACACGAAGATTGCAGGAAGCTATGCACAACTGCAATGAAACATAACTTTGAGTTTAAATGAAGAAATCAAACAAGTTTATATATATATATATATATTTGTGTTGACGATAGTTGCAATTAGCATTTGCGAGTAATAAAGATGGACACGAATGAGTTATTTATAGTTCGCAAGTATGCACAAAAATATACTTGTGAAATGGGTATTCGTGAAAATGATCACAAGTAAGCCCGGTTATGGTTTATTGGTCGAAGATAATGTACAAGTTTCAGGACCCACGAACGATTTATAGACATGCATATATCATTAACGACGTCCGTAGAGAGCACAGGACGATCATGAGCTATCGAAAGCCTGAAAAGCTAAAGAATGTGCATTAAAGGATTTAATAGGTTCGGCCGAGGAGAGTAATCTAAATTGGTCAAGTATTATCATAACATGGGAAAAACTAATCCTGAATCGACAATTTTTATTGAGACTAATGGCGATAATCGTTTCAAAAATGTCTTTATGGCTCTTGGACATGCATTCAGGATTTCTAAATGCGATGTGACCTCTAATTCTAGTCGATGATACAACCTTGAAAGTTAGATACGAAGAGAAGCTGATTATTACTACATGTCAAGATGCCAATATTCAAATTTACCATCTTGTATTCGGCATACTCGATGGCGAGAATGATCCAGCGATGCGTTTGTTTTTTACAAAGTTGAGGGAAGTAATTGGGGGCATCGAGAATTTGACCGGGGGTAGCCTATAATAACTAATATCACTGAATTTTTTTCAAGGCACATCATGGTTATTGTATTTAGCATATACAAAGCAATCTGAAGACTATATATCAACGGAATAACATCATCGCATTATTTAGGATAGTTATAGAGGCATATAGTTTCGAAATAGAAAATAAATCACATGATGCATGTGAGTATCTAATAATGAAGATTGGGATTAAACATTTTTCAAGTGGCCGATACAACATGATGACGTCAAATAATACAGAGTCACTCAATGCATTATTGAAGAATGATTGAGAGTTATCAAATCTCGCAATAATTAAGCACATTCGTAACAAGGCGCAACAATGATTTCATGATCGATATGCAGAATCAATTAGGAGCACAAGTGTGCTAACCCCGACTCAGGAAGATAAAACTATAAGCACAACTATGAGTTTGTTTTTCATCAACTATTAGAAAGTTTCAATTAGATCCTCATACTTTTGATTTTCATCATTTCTCGTCATAATGTCTTTTAAGTGGATCCTTCATGTTCCAATTGCATACAATTGTGTCTATTTAATGTTCGATCATCGTTTTTCGTTTATCATCATCTATTAGAAAGTCGCAATTAAGTCCCAATACTTATTTTCATCATTTTTCTCCATAATGTTTTTTCGGTCAGTCCTTTATTCCAATTGCATAAATTGAGTCCATTTAATCTCCAATTATCCTTTTTTATCAACAATTAGAAAGTTACAATTAGATCACAAACTTTGATTTTCGCTATTTTTCACCATAATGCATTTTTCATCTTTCATGTTTCAATTGCATACAATTGAGTCAATTTAATCTTCGATCATCGTTTTCTGAACCATGAAAGTCAGTTAAATATAATCACAATTAAATATACAATTACATGAAAAAAAAAAAAGAGTCACAATTAATTTTTTTGGAATGGTCATTCTTCTTCCAATTGCATCCAATTAAGTATATTAAATCATCAATCATCAATTTATGTTTCGAATCAGCTATTAGAAAATTGAAATTAGATCCCCAACCTTTTTAAGCCATTTTTCAACAAAATATTTTTTTGGAATGATCATTTTTCTTCCAATTGCATCAAATCGAGTCCATTTAATTCTCAATCATTTTATGTTCCGAATCACTCCCAAACTTTTTAAGCCATTTTCAACCAAATATTACAATTAAATACATTCACAACTAAATAAACAGAATTTACATTTTCAAAAAAACATTATACAATATACTATGGATCATAATTATATGCATACAAGTCAGATGCTAGCTTCATCCTCCAGTTATCAATATGTGTTTGGTTTATCGACTGTAAACTACGTTCGATACTCCAAAATTCAATGTACTTGATTGCGGCAACTCCACAATCACCCATATACGTAAATAATAATATGTTAGTCCAATAATATATCATTAGAACATATTTTAACAAATAAAAAAATTACGATCTTATTTGTCGTGCAGTTGTTATCTTACTCATGATGGCTAGTTTATCTTGTACAGCAATGTACACTACTTTAGCTAGCATGGGAACTATGGCTGCCATCAACTCTAGTATACGCTCAAGCTGGCCCTGTGTGGTACATCTATGATTGGAGTCATACACGTACATTGTCAACTCAGTGAAAACGATCTCAATTACAAAGAAGACCAAGTTCGCGATTACTGGGACGTACATATGTATACAACCCATCCATGACTTTCCCCATCTCAGCACAAGCCTTCTCACATAATCTCTTATCTAAGCAGCAGTATGTACCAGTTCGAGTCGACGAAGCTCATGTCATGCTCAATTTGGATGGCACTAAAAGACACGTAGCTAATGATAACTCGGCCAGAATATCAAATGATTTTTGGTGTCTTCAAGCCCGATCGCGCAATAATTCCATAGCTATATCAACATGTTGCAATAGGAAAAACAAATAAAGATATGAAAATTTAATGAACAATAACCAATTATGTGAACAACTTAAACAACAACAGATATACACTTACGTCGTCGATGAGCTACGCTTCACTCTTCTGTACATCGTCGAACCATTTTTTTGTGTTCGATACCTTAGTCTTCCCTATCTTGTAGGTCATTCTGAAAGAAAAAAATGTTAGTTTACTTTAACAAAACCATAAAATACTTACCCGGTCCAATCTTGTTGAACCAACCATCGAACACTTTTTTCTCTATCGAGTCGATGTCACGGAATAGGTAGGGCAATGTACTGTCTATGAATGTCCTTCTCTTTGCCTCGAGCATAAAGAGAGAAATAATATATTGTGATGACGATCTCGTCCTCTTGCTGATCACCTACTCTGACACGTCAACAACACGATTCTTACACTTCACCACCTCCATTGCCCCCTCCGACATAATTGTCATGACATCCTCATCCGTGACATCATCTGTTAAGTCAGGGGTCCCCTTTGTCACCTTCTCTGCCACCACTATCCATCACCATGGGGAGTATCGCCACCACCTCCATCACTGGGACCTCCCATTTCGTCACCATCGCGGGGCACTCCACTTCCTTCATCACCGACAGTACAGATCCAAAAAACACATCGAAGGTATCAACTGATGGCCACTACGGATCGTAATACCCTCTGTGATGGGCGCCATCAGTATCTTCGTCATACCGTCCACCCCGAGGACCACTAGTTCCTATATCAATAGCACTGCCAATTCTTCCGACATTCAGTTCGTCATACCTAACATCATACCTTTACGGCTTGCTACATTGCTTCATAGAGCTGCGACCTCATAATGAATGTCTCCTAAACTGCCTCGTAGCGTTCTAACATCATGTCGTACTTCGGATCTCAACTCTCATCGCAATTCTTCTATCTCTTCTCATAGCAATCCTAACTCCGCTCATAAATCGTGTCACAGCTCCTGTCATAACGCTCTTATCTCCTCTCTGATAACTCTAGTAAGACGTGCAAACAAATCATCAAAATAATATCTCTGACTGGGTGCAGGAGATCTACAGGGAAAGTGTTTGGATGCGGGAGAAATAGATCTCATCGATGAAGGAGATATCCTAAGTGGAGGCGATCGCCGTATCACTGAATGATGTTCATATACAAATAAGAATATTAACAATTAATAATTTAATTAAAGTATTACAATATAAAACGGTAATCAACTAATGATATTAAATAAACATACCCTATGTCCATTCGGAACGGACTCGGACAATAGAACGTCTTTAGGAGGCGGAATAGATAGTCCACGCATGTACATTTGATACTCCTCATCCATCGAAGCTGCCAAATCAGTGCGGACTTCGAGCGGCATATTGACATTTCAAAAAGTTAATGGTCATATATCGAGCTGATAAATATACATACAATATAAATTGCAAATGTGTAGTACTCACCTGAAGATCGTCGAAGATAGATGCCAAATCTTTGGGCAAGGCTTATTATGTGCTCGCCAGTGAAGCATCCAATGTTAGCTTGTCTCCTTTTTGATCGCCATTTGCTACCCAAGGCGGGGATAGCCTCATACCCCCATATATAAAACACTTATAATTATTATGTATATACATTTAATATAAAGTTTAACATCATTAGGTTAAATATTTACCGTATAGCGAATGAAAAGCCATATGTATCATACTTACACTCTATCTTCTCCGACTTGGGCATCGAACGCACCATCCTGAAGGCGTGTTACATATCTATATAACATTTTCGACCCCATGGATAGCTGTTGAATGCATCAGTGTCATCAACAACGTGCAACGAAAAAAGGTCAATCGACATAAGTGTCGACATCTCAGTACACTCTCTAGGATAAATCCCAACTTTAATTTGTCCAACATGTGATCGCATTTCATGAATATGTCCTCTAATTGTCGTGGAGTAACATGTCATTTACTTCCAAAATATTCATCTAGCAACCTTTTATTTGTCGTAATACGGGCCCTCGTTGCTTCTTCACTAGTACACTTCAAGCCCGTAATGAGGCAGACTAAAGGATCGAGAATCTTAACACCTTCTCGTCCCCTAGGGCAAAATATAGCTCATCGCTATCGACTAACTTAAGAAGCCGAAGTAATAGAGAATCTACGATCTGACCAGAAAACTGCATGTCTTTTAATGCATAGAAGAACCATAGGAATGATCGACGTAGTATGGCTACGTGCTCATCATCGAGTCCCTCTAAAATTATAGCGGAACTGAAAAAGTTACAATACGACGTAACTTTCAAATTAAAATCAGCGATGTGTGTGGCTTATTAGGTTATCGACCACGATGTCGCACGATATGAATTATTATTTTTATCTAATCAAAATTAGATAAATTAAAACACCTTTTTAATTTTTTATTAATTCACCTATATTAATTAATTCACATTCGTCATCCAAATTTGACATCTACCAATGTGTTGGGGCAATAAATGTGATGAAAAATATCACGTGGTGTGATAAAATTAAACTTGTTCGTTTACCATAAAACTATATTCTCTTTTTCAGTATGATCCGATCAATTACGAGATATGAAAGTGTGTTAATCTCGATTATCGATCATAACTTTTATCTTACTCTTAAGTCAATAATAGTTGAAACTCTTTTTGACTTGTACTCTTACCTTAGCCAAGGTTTTCGATTTCAACTATACCAAATGAAACATATATCATAATTTCTTACTATCTAATAGTAACAAATTCTCTATTTATTATTCACAACTTTTATATGATTCTTAACATACCTTAATGATATCGTATTAGCGATCATTGACAGAGTAACATCCGACATCACCAAAATATGATTGTCATCATATGAAGCACTATGATGACCTAAGCCAAATGATTAATTTTACTATCGAATATTAGAGATTAACCACTGAATTTCACGTGGAATCTACTAACAATTATAAATATAAAACACCAATCCTAAAGTAAGGATCAATTCCATGTGGAATATCGATCCGATAATCTAACGGATATTTGATGTTAAATTCATATCCGTTTTTATTTATTTATTTATTATTTTTCCTATTCTTAAACGGATTAATAATTATAAATTTTTCGATTTTTTTATGTTTTAAATTTGATTACTTTTTTATTCTAAATTTATTTATTTTAGTCACAAATAACATGTCATAAAAATATTTTACCTTCTCGATTATTTATAACAAATCGGATCGGATTAACCTATATCCATATTTGATCCATTTAGTTAACGGATTATCAGATTCGGATCTTAATCGAGTTATCAGACTAAAACCCTGAATTTATCTTCCATTAATTTCATCAGATTCGGATCAAAATCCAATTCATTGGCGCTCTATTCATAAGTGAGAAACGGCACAAGTGCTAGTCTATTCGTGATCCGTATCTCATTATTACTTACGATCACAGACAATTTAAGATTCATTCATATGTAATTTGTTTATCACAATCACAACTCATTGTGATTAACAAGTTGTCAAGACTTGAATATACAAACTCTATTAATTTAATTTATCCAAATAATAATTTAATTGAATGATAAATCTACCATAAATAAAATGTATTAATCGTATTAAAAGTGTTTACATCTAAAACTGATTGGACTAGGGTATAAAACTTCCACATAGGTTCCTTCTCCCTTCAATGTTTGATTCTTCGACTTTGTGTGAGTACAATTATGTGATGGTTCTACGGTCCATGAATGTGAGTAAAAGACTTTAAAGTGAAGTATACCGCTCTTTAGTTTCTTATCTAGCACTATTTTTCTCAACTCAATGACCCGTTGTCTTCATTTACAATCCTAATTTGTCAATTAACATAATATTGTTTGTGAGTAACAATCGTGTTATCACCACTTTCATCGCCCAAAGAATCAATTTTACCATCACATCTTTGGACTTCGTCTGCCGAGCTTTCTCATTTCTTAAAATTCAATCTAAACACACTCTCAATTGAAAAGGAAAAGAAGAACAATGAAAAGCAAAACCGTTTTTTCTCATCAAAGGTTCAATCAAACAAATAATTGGATTCGGCATGTAAAAAGTATATATGTGTAACAATCTAACACTTAAATTTTTTCGACATAATTGGATTATGCCCCCTTTTATAAACATTCGTAAAGCATCCTATGGCATCTCTAAAACAACAAAGTCATGGAATAATTTTTTTTTTTTTAATTCTCATCACTACTCCGTATAAATTTTTAAATGATATATTTGCCAATTGAAGATTTTGTTCCCTTTTATAAACAAACGTGAAGGTTTTATAATGGGTGTGGGTTGATTAAACCCTAATTGTCAGTAAATTCCAATCACTAACAATTATGAATATGAAACACCAAATTTAATTAGATTTGGCTTAGTTTAATACTTTTGGAACAAAAATTGCATGTTTTAAAGCTTATTTTCTTTAATTTTTTTTATTGAAAAAAATTGGCTGCCTCGGAGACGGCTCAACTCATGAGGCCCGTGAGCAAAAGGATTGAATGGAGCCTAGAAGTTGGTCACGAGATGAGCTCGATTCGTTCCTAGAGTGAGTCGAGCTGAGCTCGAGTGTTTAATGGTCGAATCGATTTAGATCTGTCCATGTCACCCCTAGAAAGAGGTGGTGGAGGGACTAGTGTTATCAAGAGGGGAATATTTAGGATTTGGTGGGTTTTTTTTTTTTATATTGTTTGGAATGGTGGGATAAAATAGGGAAATTAATATTAGGCTTAACTCAAAATAGGGTAAATCTAATCAAATGTTGAATTAAAATGGGTAATTGCCATTAAAATTAAAGATAAAAAATATCTCAGTATTTTTCGATGAAATGAGGTACTTGGTTTAATTCCCAACGCATCATCTTGTTTTACCGTCCTCTCTAATAATATGTGATCCTTTTTTAATTTCGATTTTCACGGTTAATATGTTCATCTCGATTTAAAAATTGGTGCGTATAGTCCCATTATATGTGTCTTACATCTCATATTTCAATAAAAGTTCCAAATTATAGGAATTTTATCCAAATACTTTTTCCAATGGAATCTCTAAGTCATAGTTTTTTTTTTTTTTTCTTTTCTTTTGTCGATAATAACTAGTCAAACTAATACATTCCGTCGCTAAATAAAATAGTAAAATGCCCTTTGTAGACGACAAAATAGCAAGCAAAAATAGAGTTTTCCGTGTACAGTAATTTGGCCAGCTCACCCTTCGAATCCGAAAAACATATAGACAGAATCAAATCACTTTGGAGTTATTTCAATCTTTTACTTCCAAATTCAGAAAAATCTATCAATAAATGATGAACGGCATTATACAGATGGTACGACAGGGTTAAAGTAGTAATCTCGACGGAAATTAGGATGAGCTTTTAATAATTTTAATATATTTAATTTTGAGATTGAGTTTTGGTTGTAAATAAAGAAATTAAATATTACTTTAAAAAAGTTCTATCGACGATTAAATAGCAATTAAAATTTAATTTCCAGGCTTTGAATTCATTTGTATACAAAAAATAAATTTGATAACTACTGACAAAAAATACATTAAATAAAGTAAAAAAAGATTTCACGTTTACTTATAAAATATTTTAATGTGTAATTGTGCGATTAGAAAAAATGAGTTCTAATTTAATGAATGTCAAACAGGGGCTAAATGTCCAACTAAGAACAAAGAAATATTTAATAAATAAAATATGAATATTAAATATTAATACTTATCCCGACCTCTTGTAGGTCGAGCTAAACCCACGAGTGAATTTTGCTTAACCAACGTTCCAAAAGTGAAAATCATAGTCGTTATTGACAAGAATCGTTGTAAGATTACTATATTAGGTAGCGAGAATATCTTTGAAAAAATCATGAAACGGGAAACGTGTACGGATTAACAACTTTAGACGTTTTCTTTGGAAAGTGTTAAAACATTTTGGAAATAAAGTGGATTTGTGGCGTCCAAACTTTGCTTTAATCAAGGCAATTTATACAAGTTTGTTAGCTTCACAAACGGAAATTGGGGTGGCAATTGTTGATTTTTGTAGAGGTCCATTTTATAATCAATATCCTTGTCAATTTATTTATTTATTTATTTTTTTTTTTTTTGGTGGGATTGAGCGAGTTAGTCGAGCAATTGATTGAAATAAAAGTACAGAAATTGATGCCAAAGTGAAGTTTAATAACATATTTTAAAATCTAAACAAGAACTTACATATAAAGAACATGTTCAGAAACTTTACGGTATCGAATTCGATTATATATTAAAATAATAGTTATTTTTTTAAAAAAAAAATCTTAACGTTATTATATATTATTCAATATATATATATATATATATATATATATATATATATATTTTTTTTTTTTTTTAACAAATGCTATACAATATTACAATTTTTTTGCTTGTAAAATGAAACTTGGATATTATTTCGTTTTTGTTCTATTTGAATATGTCCCAATCAATCACATTCCTATTTTTTTGGTTTTTTGGCAACAAGTTTGGTAGCCATTATCGCAAAATCCCAACCAATTGCTTACTCGACACGGATTAGTTCCGTATTATTCGAGTTTGATTTGATTCATAAAGTCGACTTTATACATATTTAGAAAATATTTTGAAGGTATCACCCCTACCGTAAACACATACTAATCAAAAAGAGTAATGCAACATAGTCCAACTGAAGCTGAATCCTATTTTAGATGAAGTTAGATTATAAGCTAAATGAAATGTGGAATTAAATGAGTTATTTAATTTTACTTATCATTTAATGTCATATTGATGTCATTTAAACTGAGGTTGCAAATTCAGTAGTGCTAAATAACGTTACTCAAATAAAAAAAGACTAAAAATACGATCGATAAGCTGAAGTAAGCAGATTATTATATAACAAGCTTCTTATTTCAATTAGTTTTCCATTTTACCATTGAAAATATGTTAGTAAAAATATCATTTCCTTTTGGAAAATTTACTTCTTCTGTTGTCTCCCTTTTCTAACTCTTCAATTCCTCCTATTCCTTCAACTTCCTGCACCAACACGACCAAATATTAAAATTCACAAAAATAATCTTAAAACTAAAGCTGAATGTGGGGCCCACCTGAGGTCCTAGGAACAACCCATATGGGACTCCATTGAACTTGTCCGAGTGATGGAGCTAAATCAGGCATCAAAATTGAAGACGATCATTGCCGTTAGATTCAGTTAGAATAATAATTATTAAAAAAAAATGGAGATGATGCTGCCGTTTGATTGGATTAAAATCAGATTTTAAAATAAAAGTTGACAAAACAAGTGGTTGAAAAGTTGTGAGTTCCATAAAATATGTGATTAAAATTATTTATTGACTTTAACTTAGATTTAAATTTGAATTATAATTTCTATCAAATAGATGTAATACCTGATGAGCTGCAGCAACTCTTTTGAAATATGGCACATTGGCGATGGGGCCCACCGGAAATCGCTTGTGAACTAGACCATCGTGAACAAACATATAAGCAATGCCAAATACTGTAATCCCAAGACCCTGTAACAAAATCAAAGAAGTGGAGTGATTTAGTGATGTTACTAAACGTCATTGGTGTCAAGTACTAGTTTATGTGACAACTGTGTGATATTAAATGATAAGTTCACTTAAATGCAACGTTACATAATTTACTTTAATTGAACATATCAAATGTGTTCGCTTACACCAGTATTTCTAGCACCACCGGCGATAAATAACATTATTCGAAGTGATTAGTGGCATTTACGAAGTAAATGACATGTTGAATTGAAAAAAGTTAGAAACATCCGCGAGATCAAATTCACTTACAGCACCAAAACATAGACCAGGGATGAAGCCTTTGTGGAAGAAACCATAGGTGAAAAGGGCTATCGCCGGAATAGCATTGATCATTGCAAAAACATCGTTAAGCTCGAAGGGGCCTTCTCTTGGCCCATGATGTGACTGCAATCAAAAATCAAAATTAATAATTCAATGTTGACTTTTATGTTCCTTTATTGACCTAATTTGAGTTCGATCGAGCTTCTCAAATGTTAAATTTTTTTCTGAAATTATGAAATTACGTTTGAAAATATTTGAGTAATTTTTTGAAAGCGTTTTGTCTGATTATAATGGTGTATTTGATTGATGTGAAAAATATCTTATTGAAAACAAAATATTTTTCTTATGTTGAGGAAAACAAAAACCTATGCTACCAAAAAAAAATGTTTTCCACAAAAATGAAGAAAACTAAATGTATTTTCAAAAGTTTTAAAAAAAAAATGGCAATCAAATGAAACACTCTAAAAGTTGAAATTTGGGTTAAAAAGTTCAATTTCCAATCAAACACACCCTAAAATTT
>CAIGRP010093491.1:0-31726 GCA_903798385.1 Fraxinus cuspidata | reverse complement strand
CCTCTCCCTTTCCATATATCTTGGAAACCTCATGCTTTCATATGCACACATTCAAGTGGAGGTTGTACCAATTAAGGATAAATTAAGGATGACTTAAAGCATGTTTGGCAAGTGTTTATAAATAATTTTATATATAAATAGATAGAAATGAATGGTGGATAGGTGGATAGTACTTGTGGGTTCCATGAAATATATGGATAAAAAATGGTTTCACTGTTTATAAACATTAGCCAAACATCTCAGATAGTTGGTGGAGCATTTTTTAGACCTAAGATACTCTTGTTCATGAGAGTAATGGATCCCAGTAGAACAATCTAGAATAGAGAAATGCATACTAAAAACAACATGCCTAACATGGTTGCAAATGGTTTGATTGCCAATGGATCTTCCACTAAAGGCAGCGATGGATAGAATAGAGTGGCGAAAAAGAATTGATGTAATGGAGTTCCATATTTATTGGCAACATGCCTTAGTATGTGTTGTTTTTCTTCACAAGGCGAGAAGTTCTACTAACTCCGAATGTAGCAGTTTGAATCCATATTAGGCATACTCACTTTGTTTTTCTCTAATGTTTTTTACGGAAATTTTGCCTGTGTTCTAATACATGGTTTAGAAGCAATTCCCAATTATCTTTGTGTGCTTGAGAGTGCTTCACAAACTAATTTTACTGGCTGGTTTATATCTAGCTATTCTTGGGCATCATGGTCTAATTATTTGCTAGCAATCTGATTAGATCTCAATTATTAAAGTATTTGTTGTAACTTACCCTCTGAATGCCTAGCTTGGTTCAGTTATGTGAATTTGACTCTTGCAGAATCCGCCATCTGTTCCTACCCTAGTGGGTGTAAAGTGGGCTAGCTGGTTGAGACGTTCGGCATTCATTGTAGATTGGCATAATTTTGGATATACGCTGCTTGCACTATCACTTGGAAGGAGTAGTTATTTCGTATCAATATATCATTGGTAAAATCAGATTCCTATTATTTTAATTGAACTGAGGATCTATCTTTGCACAATTTTAGAAATATGAGATTTTGGTATATGCTCAGGATTGAGAAGCGGTATGGCAAGATGGCTCATGGTTCACTGTGCGTGACCAGGGCAATGCAACATGAATTGGCTGAGAACTGGGGGATCAAGTAATAGTATTATTTCAAATATCCGTCATATATTTATATCTGCTTACTCATTTACTTGCTCCTATGTTATTTACCTGCATCCTCTTTGTTTTCCAATCATAGAGCCACTGTTCTATATGATCAGCCTCCTGAGTTTTTTCGACCAGCTTCCCTTGAGGAGAAGCACAAGGTAAGTCAACTTTATTCGTCATAGAATGCTTTAAGAATGCATTGAATCAATAAAGCTAAATTTAAACAACAGTCTAGTTATTTTGCAGGATCAGCAAAAGCCTCAGCCAGCCATCTGGTTTTCAGGATTGCATTAGTAGTGGTAAAGCAAGTTGTAATACTGTTCTCTCGGTTCACTGTTTAAGTTGATGTTGAGAGTGTGTATGCTAATTTGGATTAGACATGAACACTTCTAGCAGTGGTGACAGCATCAGATGACAGTGATCCTAATGTAACTCCAGTTACAGCTCAGCTTGGCACTGATATTTTCCTGAAGCAAAATAGACCAGCGCTCGTTGTTAGCAGCACGAGCTGGTATGTTAAATTGATTCCTCATCGTCTTAGTTTACCTGAGCTTACTTTTCCTTTCATGATCACCCGTGTCCTTGTTCTCAGATCATATGAAAATAAAGGAAAGAAAAAATATAAATAAACATGGGTTGGCAATGTAGCTATGCAATTAATGTATTTCTTGAATTTGTTCCCAGGACTCCAGATGAAGACTTCAGCATTCTTTTGGAAGCAGCACTTATGTATGATAGTCGTGTTGCTGCACTACTAAACGAGGATGACTCGACCAGAGATGAAGTTGTTTGGAAGGAAATCTGTGACAGGAAGCAATTCTCATACCCAAGATTGTTATTCATCATTACTGGTAATGACTGTTCATACGAAACAATCTTTTACTTGACTAGTAACTTTTTTACATTTTAGAAAACTGATTACCATATTTTTACATAATTGAAGGTAAAGGGCCAGAAAAGGAAAAATATGAACAAACAATAAGGAAGCTGAGCCTCAAACGGGTAGCGTTCCGTACTTTGTGGTTGTCAGCAGAGGATTATCCTTTGCTTCTTGGTAGGTTATAAATGGTTGATGGCTTTTATTTCACTTCCTGCGGGTAATAGTTATATATCTAGGGATGGCAATGCTCCGAGCTGGCCCTCCCAGTCAGGTGCAGGGGCAGGGATTAAAATATACTCATTTACCTCTCTGATTAATTAATTATTTTTATTTTAATATTATTTTCTTTTATTTAAATACAATTTAAATTTAAAAATACTAAAATAAAACAAAATGAAAAGATTTGGTGCCGGGACCATGTTCCCCTTCCCCGACCTAATTCCTAATGGTGTGGGAACACGGTATTTTACCATCCCTACTTGTATATTCCTTTTCAATACGTTCAGGAACAGCAGATCTTGGTGTTTGCCTGCATACTTCTTCATCAGGGTTGGACCTACCCATGAAGGTATTGTGTCCTTAAATCTGTTTTTTGCACAGAAAAACAATTTTACAGCAATTCATTTAGCTCCTCTTCCTTGCAATCTCTCTCTTGTTTTTGTGTTGTGTAAGTGAGATGCCCTCATTGTTGGAACTNAGAAAAACAATTTTACAGCAATTCATTTAGCTCCTCTTCCTTGCAATCTCTCTCTTGTTTTTGTGTTGTGTAAGTGAGATGCCCTCATTGTTGGAACTTTTTGGTTTATTAGGTTGTAGATATGTTTGGCTGTGGACTTCCAGTCTGTGCTGTTTCGTATTCTTGGTAAATTCTTCTGGTGCGCTTCTTTTGTGAAATTGTAAAGATAAAATACGTTTTAACCATATTTATTGTCTATATCAAGCATCAAGGAGCTGGTAGAAGTTGAAAAGAATGGCCTTCTTTTCTCATCTTCAGAACGAGCTGACGAGCTCATGGTGAGCTTGTATGCAAGATATCATATTGGAAAGCTAAAAAATAATTTACATTCCTCCAAGAACAAATCATAATGGTGAAACAAGAGGACAGTGGATATCCATTATATTTAGTTTCCATTTTTTTACAATGTCACTATTTATTTTGCTTGTATTCAGGGGGTTGGGGTGGGGTTGTTCTCTCTAAATGTGATATCTCAATGTAGGTATGGTATGGTAAAGCAACTCCTTCTGGCAGTAGGCATTGAGAACACCATCCAAAGTGTAAAGTGTGAGAAGTAATAACAAATCGAATTGGGGTAGGCTCAAATATCTGGTGTTATTAAAGAAATGTCATATGAAGGAATCAATCTTGAGGATAACATTCATCATGTGCCCCTGTTTGGTTTAGATAAAAATCAGATTTTTTGTAGATTGTGATAAAAGTTGATGGAATGTGTGTTTGAAAAGTTGTGGGGCACATGAAATATGTGGCTAAAATTAATTATTGGCTTTGACTTGGATTAATATTTACTGTTGTAGCTGAATCAAACAGGGGAATAATCTTGAGATTAAAGTAATGATAATGGACATCAGCTAGAGGTGATTGAAAAGTGAAATTGATGAGGAAAGCAGGAGGTTTTGGTCTGTGCACTTATTAGATGGAAATATTATTCTACACAATGGGTTTTGTTTTGACAGCTATTGTTATTGCAGTCGATAACGTCCTGAAAATACAATGGCTACTAAAATTGATTCTTGACCTCTACAGATGCTATTCAATGGTTTCCCAGAAAAGTGTGACTCTTTGAAGAAGTTGACAATGGGTGTGATGGAAAGGGTATCTTCAGCAAGGTGGGCAACTGAGTGGGAGGAAAATGCCAAGCCCTTAATATCTAAGGCAAGCCAACTATCCTTGTTCTGGAATTTTTGATTACTCTCTTTTACATTTTCTGTTATCAAGTTTTCCAACGAAAAATATTCAGGCTTTAGTATCCCTCTGCCATTGCATTTAATCCTATTCTAGATCGCTGAATCAGATATAATATGCTCTGTTTCAAGGTTATTCCTGAGTTCAGCTGAAGGTGCAGGAAGATAACACCAAAATTTACGAGTTTGAAATTTGCTTAGTGCACTTATAAGTGGATATCTCACTCCTCGAGTCTGGTCATGCGGGGATGCTCTTGCTCGCACCAACCCTTGTGACTGAGAGCATAGCTTAGAAAGATGGATCATTTCTGCAAACGAGTGTGAAATTTTTTATTAATTGTTAACGCGCCTTATAAAACTTGTATGTCAAAGATGGATCGGGTTTGTTTCTATATCGGTTGCAAAGGTGGTGTACCAAGTGACTCAAAGGAGAAGTGTTAGCACTGACGTGTAATGTATAAGGTGAAGGCAAACATCACATCATAGCTGGTTTATAGGGACAATGTGCACGATAGATTATTATATTGAGAAGAATTTTTATTATGTTCAATCCTACCCAATATTACAACCTGCGTAAAGAAAGTGTAGCTTATGAAAAAAAGCCAAAAGTAAAGCACGAGAAGATGCTCAAGTTGAAATGACATTATTAAGGTATAACTAACTAGCAGAGCTCTCTTTTGTTTATCTCAATCCTATTACTCTGGCAGGATTTCCAACTGCTGTTGCACCTGCTGGTATTTCCTTTAAAATAAGAGATCCTGCTCCAATTTTCGCACTCTCTCCAATTTTAACGTTGCCCAATATTTTAGCCCCTGCACCTATGAGAACCCCATCTCCAATCTTGGGGTGCCTGTCCCCTTGAATCTTCCCTGTGCCTCCTAATGTCACATCATGTAAAATTGTAACTCTGTTTCCAATAACTGCTGTTTCTCCAATCACAATTCCAGTAGCGTGATCAAACACTATGCCATGTCCAATTTTTGCTCCTGGATGAATATCCACTGCAAAAACTTCTGAAGCTTGGTTCTGAATAAGGATTGCTAATACAGTTCTACCATTTGTCCAAAGTTTATGAGCTATTCTGTGAGCTTGCAATGCTAAGAATCCCTTGAAATTCAAGAAGCAATGAACATAACTTACGCAGGCAGGGTCGCGCTCTTTCACTGCTTTGAGGTCGTCTACAATAGCACGCTTGATATTGCCATCTTCTACCAGTGCTTTCAAGAAAACATCGTAAAGGGCTTCTCTTGATAGATTCACTTTGCATAATTTGATTGCTAATTGATTTGCTAATGCAGACTCTAATGACTTATGAGATAGTATAGATGAACAATAGTACTTTGACAGGATGGGCTCTTGCTTTGTGTAAAATTTGGCATCTTCTTGCATTTTTTGCCATATATCATCTTCACTAAATTCTCGAGGAATGACTTTAGAAGAATCTTTGAAACCATATTGACATATGGAATTGGATGAATCAATACGTCGAACCCTTGGTGTGCACAGTCTGATGAACCTGCAGAAGTTACTTATCTGGCATCTGCAGTGTGAATCGGCCACGAAATTTCTCTCATGGTTGGTAGAATTATCAATACTTGCAGCCATTTCTTTCCAAACACAAAGAAAACAATATTTATCACAGAGAACAGAATAATTATTCTAACTTGTTCGAGCTTTCATAGCATTGAGAATGAGCCCCTTTTATATAGGACTGGAGCTGGAGAAAAAATTAATCAATCGAAATCACAATGAAATTTAATGGCAAATTCATACTTGGTGAATATTAGTCAAATCCTTTCCGTAAAATAAGCTTGACAGTGTTCCTGAAAAGAGCAGTAATGTATATTCAATGACTTGCAGACTAAAATGAAATTCCAAGAAATAGCCCAAAGTCAGTCATCTCCCTATATAGTATAAACAAGATGTTGACTTATTTTTTGTATTTCGTGTACCCAACATGCACGGCATTTAGAATGAAGAAGGTAATTAAGAACAAGAACTCCTAAATAACGTCTTGCGTGACGTTTTCTTTGGGGACAAAAACAAAAGAAACAATCGAAAAACTGTCTGCTGACCAAGAATCTGCTTGTATTTTAAGGGCAATACTCTGGCACTTCCCTTCGAGAAAGTTTCCGTTTGCTTAAGAAGTAAAACTTTAGCTACCATTGACCTCTCGAGAGTCCTCACAGGGGATGGCATATGCGCGTACGACGTTATCGTGCATTAGGCTCCGGACTTGCACCACAAGTAAATTAGCCTCCCAACTTATTCTATATATTTTATTTATTTAAGTGGGGTTCAGTTGTGATTTTGAATCAATGCGATTTCACGTATTTATTATCGAAAACTCTAGCTTGGAACATAGCATTTGACATAAAGGATTACTAAAATGTCAAATGGTGGCCCCCTATTGGGGGGCGCATTTATGTCTAGAAGAACGTTGTCATAACATTATTCATTTATTATATAGTTAAATAACCATCCCTTAATGTTCAAAATCTATAATTTACCCTCATTTCATTGACTTGATATCTACTTCGTATGCTATTTCATAATTTATTGAAGAGATATAATCAATGTGGTTTAAAAAAGATAGTCAATATTTCCATACAAAGTGAATATTTTAACCAGAATCGAACATTTCGAATTTGAATCTAAAGTTTCAATTCAATTTCAAAAAAAAGGACCAGATCCTAGAACCAATAAGGTCCCAAATGGTTCTTGATTCTTGAACCAGAATTGTATATACCCAAATCTAGAATTGAATATGCCATTTTTTATAAATAAATATATATTTTTAAATTTATTCACCAATGACCCCGGACAAGGCCAATAAGTAGCAAGTTTAAAATCTCTAATCAATCAGTTGATTAATTAAATCATAACAATCTCGTTCGTCTCCACTGCCCCCACAAATCTTTCTTCAGGTGCCACATGCAAAGCCTATATTTATGAGTTTGGTTTCAGTAATTAAGTCGACCACATAGTTTTATTTACTCCCCTTATTAAAATACCTTAAATGACCCATCTGACATAATTTTTACCAGTATTCCCTTTACTAAACTTTACTTTGTGAGTGCATTACTTTTCGTCTCAATAACTAGGGCTTTCCAAGAGGCGACAATGGTGAACCGTCCTTTCGGTTCCTCACTAATTTCCCCAGGTGTTGATCACACAAATCATAATTCATTCCAAAAACGACAACATGGGATTTTTTGGTGCCTTGGAACGTAGCTAGTTAAGTTGATCATGAAAAACAAGAAGTTGTCGAAAACCTAAAGTTTAATAAAAACATAAACATAGATTTACACATCATCAACAAGAACATAATTACGGACACATCCATACAAAATTCCATCAGAACTCATAAAAACCAAGCGAACCCTTGTTTAACATTTTACGTGCAAGCTACAGACGATACTGAAAGTGGATACTTAAAAGTATTAGCATACTGAAACGAAATACAATCTCCTGGATTCATTGGCTCCCCATCATTCACAAGGCAATCGTCATAGCCAATCCGTCGAAACACGTTCGGATTAACCAACCTCGCTGAGCTGAACCATCCACAGCTGAGATGAATGTTGGAAATGCTACAACTTCCTGAGGTACAAGCATTCTGGATATCGACCGTGTAAGTTGGAATTCCATTAGGTAATGGTGTTGTTTGACCCTGGAATACGAGTATGTTGTCCCTCGAGCATACCGACCCAAAGCGGTTCATATAGCCATCATCGTCATCTCCATTATCCTCGTCTAGTGTAAAACATATAAATTTTAATGTTTTATTCTCAGTTTCAAAAAGAAAATTTAATTAAATTTTACCAGATAAGCCCAATAGTTTCCTAGATTTGACCGTATAGTTTCCCTTGGAAAATGATGAATCTTGAATGCCACTCTCGTTCACTGGCTCCAATGCACCATAAGTACTATAAACTGCATCAAATGAATAACAATCTGTCATTGTAAATTGAGCCAAAAATTACCCAGAAAAAAAAAAGAAAATTTAAAACTAGTTTATCACAAACAAGATTTCCCAACATGCATTCAGATATTTCAATCTTTTCTTAGTCTTAAATTTCAGTCTCTGAAAAATATACATTATTATGGCCAAGCAAAGGACCCAAGTTCAAATTTAGCATAACCTACTTATTAAAATTGTCTATGAGCTCAAAAAATGTCTTCACGTGAGAGGGAAGGAACCTTGAAGACAAGATTTAAGCTTCTAGATAGATAAATCTCTGCAATGAACTGGGGAAAAATACATTTCAAAAATGTAGAAGACAAAAAGAAAGTTTCTGAGAAGTTCTTTTTTTCTACTTTTTCTTAGCAATTAAGTAATTTTTTGGATTAAACATGCCAACTCCTGGAGTATATTCTTCACATAAAGAGAGAGAGATATACCGAAGAACACGATTACAATCATGGAAGCAAGACCCTGAACCAAGTAAACCTTGCAAAGGTTAAGCTCACAAATCAGACTTCTCATTTCTTAATAATTCAAACCAACCTGCAGATAAAAATGAAAAAAGAATCACTGTTAGAAAGCATTTGTACAGAGATACATTTGAAATTGACATAATTCATGAAAAGCAAAGTTTGTTTTAGTTTAAAATGCATTTGTTCATATGTCAAGAAAACGAAGAGACAGTTGATTTTGGAGGTGTTTGCCTGGAAATTGTGTCAGTGACTTACATGCAGACTATATATGTAAAGAAATCTAATGAAGATGGTATGTGAATCTGGCTTGGAGGTTCAAACAATTTATAGTACAAAGGAACTCGAATCCAAAATTAAAAGAGTGACATTATTTTATTTATTTATTTATTGCAGAAATGCACTGTTGGTCCCAACCTATTTTAACATAGTATGCTGGTCCCCAGAATTATTCTTTTTTTTTTTGTTAGATTACTCATCTTAAGGGCTGATCGATTGATTCCACAAGCATACGAATCGTGCAAGTAATAAAGTGGACTTTTCAAGTTCGAATTGTCGTTACCATAGAGACTAAATATTTACTCTTAATTTTTAGGGAAAATTGAAGCAGGTCCCAAACTTTTTATTTTGCTGCAAATTATTCCCCAACCTTTCATTTTGGCGATCGTCGTCCCAAACATTTATATTTAATTGCAGACATGGTCCAAACCACCTATTCCGTCCATAATACCGTTAGTCAACAATAAAATTGTAATTTTAACCCAAATGGACAAATTAAATGAGGGGCAAAATAGTATATTTACAATTTCCATAATAAAACAATCAAAAAATTATATAAAAAGTCAAAAGAAAAAAAAATCTAAGTTACTGTTCATCTTTCCCAGCCTCCCCAATCCTACGAACCCCCTCCCCTCAACACCTGAACCCAAACTAAATCAAAATCTCACCCCGTCATCATCACCACGGCCATCGCATACCACTGCCATTACCAAAATCGCATACATTTAGCCCATGTTTGACACTCATTTTAATCTCATTCTCATTTTTTTTTCTTTCTTCATTTCAACCCCACATTCTCCAAATAAAATAATATTACACACAAATCTAAAATTTTTCATCACTTTTCCACCACACATTCTCTTATCAATCACTATTCCAAAAATTCTATTATCATTTTAATGATATTCAAACACACACTTATTGTCAAAAATTGATGGGCATTTTCGCAGATATTTATCCGTGGCCTTTTCATTTCCAATTTGATCGATCTGAGGTTATTGTACAGGGAGATTGCCAAATTGGTGTTGAGACTGCTGAGAATCATGATGAAACCTAAGGAAGTTCATCCTCCATGTAAAGGGCTTGGAATGGCGTTTGGGAACAAAACCCATAGTTACACTGAGGGACCCAATGCTGCTCCAAGTGGTGCTTGGGATAGTGTCTTGGAAAAATATGCAAATTTATTTTATGGTCATTTTTCTTTCTATAAGAGCTCACAAGGATCTGTTGCTTATCTATATCGAAAGCTACAAGTACAAATAGAAGAGGATGCCGTGAGTGTACAAAAATGCGTTATGTTGAAATAACAGGACATACCCTATCACCCCCGGCAAAGAAAAAAGAAAAGCTAAATGTAGATACACTGTGCTAATTTTGTTGTGAACGAACTCATTAGATTTTTGCGGTGGCACAACCGAGGGGTGAAAATCGGGGGTGAGATTTTGATTTAGTTTGAGTTGAGGTGTTGAGGGTAGGGTTAGGGGTGAGGGGGCTGGGAAAGATGAACAATAACTTAGATTTTTTTCCTTTTGATTTTTGATTTAATTGTTTTATTATGGAAATTGTAAATATACTATTTTGCCCCTAATTTAAATTGTCCATTTGAATTAAAATTACAATTTCACTGTTGACTAACGGTATTATGGACGGAATCAGTGATGTGGACCATGTTTGCAATTATATATAAAGGTTTGGGACTGCAGCCGGCAAAATGAAATGTTAGGGTATAATCTACAGCAAAATAAAAGATTTGGGACCTCCACTGCAATTTTCCCTATTTTTAATTATAATCCAGCTTCAATGTACAAATTTGTGGTAAAAAATATCAAATCAATAGTTTATTTCTTAATTAATTTGTACTAATTTAAACTATCTAAGTTGTGGAGAAGTATTGTGATTAAATGGTTAAAGTTTTGATTTCATTGTTTAACTTTTAATCAATCCAATATCATCGTACCTTTTTTCATATATATTAACAATCGAATTAATTAATTTTGGCTAGTAATCTCTCATGAGTAAAACTAGCCCTATTCATATGCCTAGATTTACTATATTTCTATGTAAATTAACAAACACGCACGTAAAAATATTTAATTTTAAAAATATAATAGTGATTGTATAGCCTATAATCATCTCTCGATCTCATATAACACATGTTACTTATTGCATTAATTAGACAAATATATCTCATCTCAATTTGAATATTGTACTTAAATCAAATAATTAGTGATCAAGCAATTGAATGCAATCAAAACACAATAAGTAATCAACGCATAATCAAAGTTGGCATGAAATCAATAGAATCAAACAAACATTAAACACAAGCTACAATGTTTATCCTAACAACCAATTTTATTTAGTCAACATTTAATTGAAATTAAATAACAAAACGATGTAATATCATCGAGTTTTATACAAGAAGTGAAAAAAAAAAGGATTCTAGTGATTGTTATTCGTTGGCACACAATTCCTAAAGATTGATCATCAAACTCCTCAAATCTTGTAAATATCTCCGCAATTGTGTTCTTAAACGTTCAAATATCAAACTAAGATACAAATATTGAGGATTCAATGTATTTGAATATGTAATTTAGCCTCAATAATGAATCTCTAGCCTTCCATTTTTTGTTGAAATGAAATATTCTTATTTATAGATTTTCAATTTATGATATATCAAATTGCTAAAATCTAATGTTTTCTTGTACAATTTGATCTCTGTTTCCTCTTTTTGCTCAGATTAAGTCCTTAAATATTACAATTGGGGCCCGTTAACTTTCAAACGTGACTCATTGGCCACAATTTCCAAAATATATCCAATTCTAATTGTTCTTGCTCAATTATTCTACATTTTCATCAATTCTCATCCAATACCGAATTTTCTCCTAAAATAATAAAAAACACACAGAAGTTAAGTATCTATCTCATAAAATTACTCCCAAAATCTATTTTTGATAGCCAAAATAAGTGTAATCAATAGCATCTCCAAAAAACTCTTTATTTTACAAGAGAATCACCGTCATAGTAGAGAATATTTTTAAATTTAAAGAGTAATTTTTTATGTTTTCCAACAAGCTATTTATTGTACTTTATCCAACAATCATTTTATTATTTTCCCTCCTTTTCAAATAATATGTATTTTTAGATGTCGATTGCTAAAATAAACAATATAACTATGGACATTTCAAATGCATGTGGAGATTCAAATCAACTCACTTTCTACTTTAAAAAATTAAAATAAAAACTTAAGGTTCTAATTTCATAGTTTTATTCTTTAAAATAAAGGGTATTCTCACTTTTAAAAGGTATTTTAAATATGGTCTAAATAAGATAAGAGAATATTCATCACTTACTACCAAATTGATACTTTCTTTCCGAAGATGTATGTTTTTTTAATTTAATTAATTTATATTAACATTTCGTTACATTTGTATTAATATTTAGTATTAGTTGGTTTTTTCGAATTTTTTTATAGAATTTCAAGGACTTCAGCTAAAATTTCAATTAATTAGGAACTAGGTTTGTTTTGCTAATACTCTGGCCACCATCAACAAAAAGGTATAGAATGTTTTTTATTAGATTATAATAAAAGTTTGAGTTTTCTCCAATTTTGATTCAATTTTTCGTTCATCCTTTCTATCCTTCTTCTTACCTCGTTAATTAACCTAAATATTATACACCTAGGAAAGGTAAATAAAATCTGGAATGCATCCACCGCTATAATAATGGAGAGTAATAATTTTAACTCGATTTACTCAATAGCCGCCATGTCAATAGGCTTAAGAAATTGATGCCTTTGTATTTACTCTTTGATAAGATAAGAATTCAACCACCAACCATCTCAAAAAGACTCTCCGTTTTTCAAGAGTATATTCTATAATTTAGAGAGTATTTATAAAGTAATTTTATATATTCCAATAGATTCTTTATATTTAACATTTAATTTTATTATTCAAAAAAATATTTATTATTTTTTTCTACTCCATCTTTCCCATAAAAATGTCATATTTCTTTTTTTAGCGCATATTAAGAAAATTTAGTTAATATAATTGAAATATTAAATTTACTATCATTTTCCTAATATATCCCTACATTAATGCAATCAATATTCAAGATAATTAAATTATTCTTGGTATTAGTCATTGTTTAATACAAGAATCAAGGTAATTAACATTTCAAGGTCACCCAAAACAAATACAAACAAATAAATGTCCTAGAAGATTATTTTTTTTATTTATTTATTGTTTCAACTACAATTGAATAATATAGTGATTTATATTTGAAATAACAAAGCACATTAGATAGTATCTTATTTTCATTCATTAAAAATTGAAATACTTTGAATTCATTTAATATAGGGAACGTTAATTTAAAGAGCATTTTTAACATTATTTTAAATTTTTAAGAGTTGACTCTTTAAAATAATTGTTTCATAAATTTATTCATCACCCACAAAATTACGTTGCAACTCAACGGTTGTAAGGTCGACTAGTTCATAAACCTCGAGGGAAGTTAATATATAATTTGCTCTTAAATTTATAGACGTACGTCATGAACTTCTCGGATGAATAGATGCTCTGTAGAAAATGTGTCAAGTGTATTATTTTTATTTTCTAGTTGATGAACTTTTTTTTTGTTAAGATTTTTCATTTTCTATTTCTTCATGTGCTTTTTATTTCTTTTGAAAAATACATTTCGAAAGTACAAATAATTTTTAATAATCTTAATAAAAATTGATGGAATATGAGATAGAAAAACTGTGAATTCCAAGAAATATGTGATTAAACCAAACTTTCAATCGTGAATGAGAGTGTGATTGGTGAAACCAAAGAGATAAAGAAAATTATATTAGAATTAAGTTAGATGTATATTCTTGTTGACAACAAGGATGAAATCCTTCCCTATGTGGAGGAAATTTGTACAGTGATATAATGAGGATGAGTTGAAAATCAAAAGTGTATATCTTGCCATGTGAAAGAGTGTAAAGACATTCTTGTCGACAACATGGATGACATCTTCCCTTATGTGGAGGGAATTTGTGCAGTGATCTGATGGATGAATTGAAATCAAGAGTAAATATTGTCATGGGAAAGAGCGTAAAGAAATGTCTTGCATCCATTATTTTATTCATAAGTAGCGTGATTGATTATATTATTGAAAAAGCTGAAAGTTGAATTGAATGCAAAAGTGGGAGTTCTGATAAAGTTTGATTAGGTTTTAGGTCAAACCATCTTAAAACGAGCAGAAGGATATCGACGAGCCTATCTTCTCTGTATTGTTAAGTGTGAAGGCATGCAATTCAATTTGACACTTGAAAACATTCCCGGTGCCACACAATTAATACTCACTGAAAGGTAGTTGGCATTTATGCTCCTCGTATTGATACCCTCATATATAATGTGCCAAGGGGACTTGAGCGTCCACATCACCATAACCCGCCTATTATACTTAGCAAAAAAAAAAAAATTAAAAATTTGACGTACAAATTTAATTCAAATATAACAAAAAAAATTGTCATAATATAACATTATCTAAAGTTGTACTTGACGAAATTTTACATCATAAAATCATCTAAAATAAATGTACATATAAATTTATAGTGTATTCTCGTTCGATGTAAAGTTTCACACAATCGACAAGAAAACTATTGTCCATTTGTTCCAAAAAGTAACTAAAATAAGAAAATCTCATCACTGATGTTCAAGATGATGAATTGAAGACCACATAAGTACCAGTTAAAAAAATATGCATGTGTAGAGCAATAAGTTTCAAAACAGAAACACGCTAATGTATAACAAAAATGTTAATTATACATTCTCAGTTATGAAACACTGTAACAAAAAATTTAACATACGAAATTAAATTAATATGCCTGCACGTTATACACAATAAACGAAAGTCAAAATTATGGGCGTATGGGCCCAATTTTCTCAAAATAATAGTGACGTTGGGTTGGGATCGGCTGTGTAATTGGGTTGATGATGGGCTAAGTGACTAACTTTCTATGTTTAATGTACCATTTATTGCATTATATTGCATATGGGCTTGAACAGGACTAAAGCCCAGAACTACCCCCCTCCCCATCTCCACCCCTTGTTCTGGGTAGTGTTGGCTACGGGGCGGGGCTGGTTCGGGCCACATTTTTTTTTTTTTCACTTAATTAATTTTTTATATAATTAATTAATTATTATTATTATTCTTGGCGGGGCGAGGGTGCCACGTGACCCGAGACGGGGCGCCCCACCTCACCCTGCCCCGCCAATCCGTTCTGGACGGGTTTTTTTTCACACTACTAATTCACTGTAAGAACATTTTCAATTTGGATCAAACTAATATTTTTTTTTTGTCTAATATGTATAAAAATAATAATTACTTTTAAAAATCATTTTTTACACAAAAATTTGAAATGTAGTGGGACTGGACTAGGTTGGAGCTTATCACAGTCCCCTCTAAATTCGTCAATTTTTCACAGATTTCTAAATATAAGATACTCTTTATTAGATATCAATCTATGAATAAAAATAAATTCTGAGTCGCACTCTATTTTTTTGTTTGTATTTAATAAATTACAGATTTAAATACTCTATTTTTCAAACTATTTAAATTGTATTTGAATTAATTGATCATTTAAATTTCAAAAAAAAAGTTAGATAAAAGATGAGGGAAATACAATAAATATTTATTGAAAAAAGTAAAATAAAGAGTCAAAATAAAAAATATTGTTGAAATGTAAATACAATTTTACTCTCTAAAATTCAAAGAAGCTCTCTACTATATATATATATATATGATGCTATTTTCAAAGGGAGAGTCCAATGAACTTAGACCATCTTCAATCATTTACATCATATTTGGTGCACTTCTTCACTAAATTTGGTGTAATCTTTCCATGGTTACATCAAATTTGGTGTAAAAATTACATCAAATTTTATGTAATCATTGGAGATATTTTTATACCAAATTTTATTTTAAATTATTTAATTAAAAATTATATTATTACTAAATCGTTCAACTAAAAATTATATTTAATGAACTAAAGTATTACGTTTATTGATAAATTATAAAAAACATCAAACAGAATATCAAAATTTAAAAAATTACAAGCACAAAAAAAGTTACCTATATAGAGATCTCCAACAAATAAAGAGCATGCCTTTTAATATAAAAAACATTTCAAAGAAAATTATTAAATATAGAATGTGACTTTTTCTACAACTCTAATAATACTATTTAAATTTATATTCGACGATTTCTAACTTTTCAATTCATTATTTTATGTAAATATGTATTTAAAGTTGCTTGCTTTTTCATTACACTAGGAATTAAATATAATTTCTAACTTTTTTGTAATGTATATATCAGCATATTATTTATTTTGAAAAAGTAATTATTTAAGATTTTGACATTTGAAGTGCTCATTTTATAGAACCAGTTTGTAAAATATAGTTATCATCTAATCGCGATTATCCTCGATAATAGTATTCACTACCATTTAAATAATTTAATCATCAGTACGTAGACTATTTTAACATCATAATATTTTCACTAGGATAGTTCGATGGGTGTTCGACATCCATCACATTTTTAGAAAATTTATACCTCACATATATTTTACTAAGTAAAAAAATACCATCTTCTACCATAAAAAATAGTAAAATTTAGAAATATGTCATTATACATTGCTAAATAGAAAAAAAATAATATCCTTTAATAAAAATAACAACTCACACCGTGTATTTTACATAAATTAACACTTTAGGTACCTTTTTAAAAAATTTTAAAAACTATTTATTTCTCATTTAAAAAACTAATTTTCATCTTCATTTCATCTATCATTCCTTAAATTAACTCAAGTTTAATCTCTTAATACATTCATAACATATGTTTTTTTAATTTCAGTTTTACAGAATTATTTTTATTACAAATATAAATTGCATTCTCTTCTCTGAAGCTTCACCAGAAAAGAAAAAAAATAAAGATTATCCACGAATAAAACCAAGAAACTTATGCATGCATTTCTGGAAATATTATAAGTACATAATTGCTACAAATATTATATATTCAATTAAAAATGAATAAGAAATTATTTTAAACTTTAAAATAATAACGAACATAAAACTATTTTACTTTATTTTTTAAATCTTTATTCATTAAACAAAACATATTAATTAGAAAATCACAGCAAATAAGTCATTTTGCGTAAATTTCAATCCATTATTAATTTATTAAAATTAATTTCTTATTTGTTCATTTTAGAGTTCAAGGAAAATGAAGATAAGAAAAAAGGAAATAAAGAAAATCATCTTTTGAAGGAAAAACATTAAATAAAAATCATGGATTATTATAATTATAATTTGGAAAATGATGAGGTAGTTAAATGGCATGTATAATGTTACATTAATATAAAATACTTGGTGTGATTTTTTATTTTAATAAGAAATATTTTTCTCTCTTCAGCTATTTGTGGTGACATATTTGTAATTTTATTCTTTCTTTTCAAAAAAAAAAAGTGTATTCCGTAACCCCTTGATAAATGTAAATTTTATGATAAAATAATAGTATGTAAAATGTAAATTTTAGAATCGCGGTAGATAAATTGTAAATACATCTATATGCACGGTGTATTTTGTTAATTTTCTCTTTTTTATCTCTCTAAGCCAATGTTTGGTGGGAATTAAAAATTAAAATCAGATTTTTAGTAGATTTTGATAAAAGTTAATGGAATGTATGGTTTAAAAGTTATAAACCCATAAAATGTGCGATTAAATTAAAATATAGATTTTGATTTAAATTAAAATATAGATTTTAATCACCACCAAACAAGAAATGGGTTAAATGTATTTTAGGCATCAGATCTGTTTTCTTTGAACCAAGAATCTGTTTTGCAAATTAATTGACTGTGGGTGTTAATAATATATTTTGGAGGAAATCCCCAAAAAAACAACGTGTTAGAATATCAATTTTAATATTTGTTTCCCTTAGCATTGGGATTTGAGAGGCATTTTTATTTACAACTGGCTCAAATTCACTGTTAGAAGTAACTTCTACCTCCTCACAGCATTTACTATTTTTGGTTCTTGGATTCAGACATTTTTTCCTTAATATTTTTAGAATTGTAATTCATGATCCTATGTTTCAGGATTTCTCTCTTACAAAAGATAAACACAATTCTTGTCAATTTTGATCTTCCAAATCCAGTTCCTTAAGGTACGAAAGATCTCTCCATGTCCGTTCAATAGCCTTTTGTTCTCAATTTTGGATTTAGTTTTCTGTTCATGTTTTGCTGCATTTATTTCGAGACATTTTGTTCAGGATAGCCAGGATCGTGATCTATTAGGATCTCAGTTCATGGATTTTTCGGTTCGAGAAATCTTGATACACTTTTTTGTTTCCAATTGTTTTGATTCTCTCATTGCTTAAAGCCATTAGAATTGTCTCCTTATTACTTCTTAAGGCTCAAACATAAACTGATTTTTGTCTTCAATTATGGTATTCATGCATAATTTAGTCATAATTGAATATGGCATTGGCACGAGTTGATAATTTTATCATGCCTGCATATTTATTGCACGTTATTAGATAAAATTTAAAGTCTTTTTCATCGTCCAGTACTGTACAATTTATCCCACCAAACAAGCTAAAATGGCCGATCGTGGTGTTGAAGATCCACTGCTACCAGGAACTGTGGATTCTTCACGCCAAGCTAATGGAAACTCTTCTTTGAAGAGAAGAAAGTATTGTCGTTCTAGGAGTACCCCGACCAAGGATGTCTGTGCAGGGCAAACCAGTGTTGAATCACTTCAACACCCAGAAGCGATTTTTGGAAATAAGATCCATTTCAAGCAAGTACTCGCGTTATTGAGCGCATATTTAGGTGTAGGAGCCTTCTGTTTCTTCCTTGTTCGAGATCAGATCAAGGGGCAGAAAACGAATGTAATTCTTGATGCCGTTTATTTCTGTGTCGTTACAATGACAACCGTTGGATATGGGGACCTTGTTCCTGATAGCATCTTGTCAAAACTCCTTGCTTGCATCTTTGTGTTTATTGGAATGGCACTTGTTGGATTTCTCCTAAGCAAAGCAGCAGATTACATAGTCGAAAAGCAAGAAATTCTTTTGGTTAAGGCCATTCACATGCGCGAAAAATATAGTGCTAACGACATTCTCAAGGAAGTCGAAACCAACAAAGTCGAGTACAAATTTCTTACGGCCTTCATTTTTCTTATAATCCTCATAGTTATTGGATCATTATTCTTATACCGAATAGAGGGATTGAATCTTTTCGATGCCTTCTATTGTGTTTGTGCTACTGTCACGACACTTGGGTATGGGGATAAGAGCTTCTCAACTTACACGGGGCGTATATTTGCTTCTTTTTGGATACTTATAAGCACCATTTGTTTGGCTCAGTTCTTTTACTGTCTCGCGGAGTTATATACTGAGAGACGACGACGATCACTGGTTAAATGGGTACTTACAAGGAAGTTAACAATCTCAGATCTTGAGGCAGCGGATCTTGATAATGATAAAGTTGTAAGGTAACTTATTTTACATGCTATTGCTTAAAACGTATAGATCATACATATATTTTGCATTAAACTCGAGCGTTTTGAAATCTCTTGATGCAGTGCTGCAGAGTTTGTTGTGTTCAAACTCAAAGAGCTGGGGAAGATAAGCGAGGAAGATATCGATATGGTGATGGAGGGGTTTAAATCTCTAGATGTCGATCAATCAGGAACTCTTACGAAAGCTGATTTGGTTAACCCCGACTCATCGAATTCTTAGAGATGGTACGGCTCTTATGTTATACCCCTAACTTTCTACCTTGTAACGTGAGCCAAATGTTAATGAATTATAGAGTTCTGTTTAGTTGTATGTATACATTTGATATCGCTACGGAAAGAAATGAACCCTCTTAAAGGTATGTCGGAAAGAAAAAGAAATTAAAACGCCTAATTGAGATATATTTCCAATTGATGCCATAATGTCGTATCGACAATGAAATTATGTTATTCGAAGCCCCCCCAAAGTTTGCCACAAAAGTTGGACAAATGTTAGCCCCAAACACCGTCAATTTCACCACTTTAATGCATTGGTTTGCCATTTCTTTTTGGCCCTGCTGTCATTTGAAGGTTTGCAATATGAAACCTAATTTAAAATTCCTCTTTAAAAAAAATAAAATTAAAATTAAAACACTAATTAAAAATTCTTTAAAAGATGCCCTTCATTGATTGCAAATCCATCTTTATTCTAAAAGGGGAGGTCTTTAGACTTTAGGCATGCACGAAGTTTCGTGACCCTTCTAACCTCTTTCCTATAAAGTAAATTTTCTTCAATAATTGTTATAATTGTAGACAATCATTTTTTAAGGAATTAAACCAATGTCATTCTATAAAGTTTTTTCGTCCCTAGTATATTTCTGAAATATTCTAAATAAAGTGTATGTTTGATTGTTATATTTCCTGGGAAAAATTTAATCTTGTTAGAATCTATTTGGTATTATCGTCAAATCTTCAGAACATACTTTAACATTACATGAATCTCTCTCTCTCTCTCTCGTGTCTCTTGACTCTTTGGCTCTTTTGAATTAAGAATTATAAAACCTAACAAAAAATGACTGGGAACCGAAAAGATTGGATCTTGAATGATCAAATTAACACGAATATTTTCAAATATCAACAATTTCTCTATCACAAATTACACTCCTAATTGAATTTCTTGAAACGGCATAAATCCGGAAGAAAGAAACAAAAGGACAATCCAGACACAATTGCGATGCCAACTCATCTATTCTTAACTTTGGTTATGCAAGTATGCAATTGTAAGTTCTATTTGTTTTACGTCGATTATGACCAGATTTTAGAAAGCAATGATTGCGAATAATATTATAAAGGGCCAACGTTGGAATTTGTTCGTACCCAAATTCTTATTGAATATTTAATTGAAAATATTGCTGGATGAGTATTGGAAATTGATAGTAAATTCGGATAAGGCTTGAAAAGTAAAAGACGACAAGGAAAAGATTTTTTCAATTTTGGAAGTTTTTCTCTCATATTTCTATTCAAATACTTCGATATTGATTTTATCCATTGTAATAAAACTTCACCTTATTTTTGTATTAATTCTTCTATTATATTAGGGATTTTTGTATTATAAATATGTGGTGTATTAAACATATTTATTTGATCGACTCAAAAAGTGAACCAAGTGGATCTAGATTAATAGAGAGAGACTCGCATATAGAAATATCCAATAGAGAGTTTTGTGGGATTCAATCTAACATATTGTAACTTTTTACTTTTGAAGCAAATTCTTCGCCTATGTTCATGATTTTTCTCGTCTTGAATTTTCACGTTAATCTTGTGTTTTTTTTATTGTTATTTTCATATTGTCCATTATCTAATTTTAATAGTTATAACAATTGACTTAATTTATAACAAGTGGTATTAGAATTGTCACCGATTTTCTAACAATTTATAACATATTGTATAGTGATGTGAAGCATGAAAAGAGTAATTACATGTGCATCCAAGTTTACACCCTGACTTATCGAATTTACACTTGACATAATCCTACATCATCTTTCACATTTAACATATTTAATCCAACTAGTATAATCTTCCACGTCATCAATTAGTTAACCAAGTTGTACAAATAACTTAACTCAAAGAGTAAATAAATCTTTTATACTCTTAACCGGATGTGTTACACATATATAACAACTTACATAATGATTTACCAACAGATAATGTGAAGATTAATTAGATCAAAATTTTATCAATTAAATAACTCTTACTTACATTTTGACATCTCATTATTATATAAAATATTATGTAAATAGTTATATACAGTAAGCAGTTTCCAACTCATAATATTTGATGGATTAATAAATGCTCGACAAGTGTGGTGGTTTGAATTTGAAAAAAAATACGAAGGAAGCAAAAATGTCAATAATTAATTGACTAGCATCTGGCCACCGACGCAATATGGTAATTAACTAATTATTCCGTTTACGTAGTCATTTCCCTGTAGTTAGTTGTACAATATGGATAATGCCACATATACCCAAAATCGAATGTAAATTTTGACATTACGTGGGTGTTCGGGATGGATTAAAATTAATTTTTTAGTAGATTATGATATAAGTTTTTGAAATGTGTGGTTGAAAAGTTATGGAACCCATGAAAGATGTGATTAATATTGATTGTCTGACTTTGATTTTGATTAAAATCTGATTTTAATTCGAAACAAACAGATCCCAATCATCATGAATTCTATGACCTGATGACATTACACGATTGTTCAACTAATCAATTGTTAAAGTTTTACATCTAAAAAATCAAAGCTGAAACTCTTTACGAACCTTTTATATTCGACCACAGAAAAGAAAAGAAAAGAAAAGAAACAATGTAATCATAACTTTGGTTAAGCAAACATGTGTATGTTAGCTAGCACTACCTCTACTAGAACATTGTTGGGTCCCTTTCTCTCTCGTCTCTTTATCATTAATAAGAAATAATTGACAAAAGAAAAAAAATAAAAAAAGAAACAACAAAAATTGAAAATGCAAATAAGACTTTTTATTAATAACAACATATATTATAACCAAATATTAATTAATAAACATCTGGCCACCGACGGAATATTAAATTACTCCTTTTCCCCCATTCATATCACTATCATTTTAACAATTTTTTAAAATTATGAAATATACCCCAAAATCCATTGGAAATCATGAACAGAAAATCCCAATGATCATGAAAATTATGTAACAAAATTACATAATTGTGCACCCTGTAGAGTTCTCTTCACTGAAGTAATCGCACCTTGTAACATAGCAAGGTTTGCCATATACATATCCAGGTCCATAGTTGCCGTCGTAGCACGGCTGTGGCGGCGGCGGCGGAAATCCATAACCATGGTAGCATGGTCCGCCGCCGTAACCTTCGTAGCATGGCCCACAACAAGGATTGGATGGATAAACCGGTGGCAATCCTACTGGGATAGGTGCTGGTGCTGGAGCTGGAGCTGGTGCAGGGTTCTTCGGTGGTTCGGGCTTAGGAGCATCTTTGGGCTTCTCCGTGGCCGCCGGTGGTGGTGCATTTCCCTTGCCGTTTGATTTGGGTTTGGCAGCTTCTTCTTGTTTCGGCTTCTCGGCTGCCTTCGGCTTTTCGGACTCTTTTGGTTTCTCGGCCTCCTTCGGCTTCTGTTCCGCCGGTTTCGGCTTTGGAGCCTCCTTTGGCTTGTCGTCCTTCGGCTTTGGAGCCTCCTTTGGTTTATCGTCCTTCGGCTTTGGAGCCTCCTTCGGCTTGTCGTCCTTCGGCTTGGAAGGCTCTTTGATTTCGATGCTTTTAATAATCTTGCCACCCTTGCAGGACAATTTGTCACGAATCTTCTCAGGGCTGCAGCATATTACCGTGATTATCACTGTATTTGACTTCTCATCAAAAACCCTGTCGCTAATTTCTGTTGTCCCAAAATTTTCACATCACCAAATAAAAAAAAAACTCAGTCATAATCCAAACTATTGCATATTGCTTAAAAGCAGCTTTTCTTGAAAGAATGGTCAAAAAAGAAGGCTTACGAGGAATCTTGCAGAGAATTTTCTGGATCTTCTTGTAGCAGCAGGGACATTGGAGATCAACTTTCAGCACCATTACAGTTCTCTATTACATCAAATGAAAATGAAGGTCAAAACATAGGCAGAATCAAATAAAAATTAATGAAAATTAATGGGTTCTGATCAGAATTGATACCTTCTCAGCCATGATTGATAGTGAGTGAGAGATCTAGTTTCAAAGAAAAACTAAGTTAATTGATTTTGATAACAAACTTGAGAGAGACTCTAGTGAGAGAGGAAAATGTATAATCCTATAATGTTGATATATATTAAATTAGGAAGAAGAAAGTGGGACCTTGTCATGTTATATTTCATGAAAATCATCGAGATTGTCCTGCCTAAGGGGTGGGTATGGGTACATTGCTGACTCTTTACTCCGTGTTTGCATGTGCTGGCTTTGATAGACAACTCACCTTCCCAAGTTTTGATAGTTTTTTCACACACAAGCAAATGGATTTGGATTTCATAGTATAACCCTTTGGTCATACAATTATGGGCTATGCACCGCACATGGCCAACTAGGCGTGAATCTTATACACTACTTGAGACTTCAATTATCCCTTCATTAACAAATTTGATTTTCCGGTTCATTTCAAGCTGGGTTCTAAAAGGCGTAATTCGTTACGATGCAGGGAGGTCAAGCTATTGGCTAAACAAGCTTAGAAGAGACATTTGAGTAAAAAAAAAACATAAAAAGACATTTTCTTATTTTAATTTTTAATCAATCAAAAAATCATTTAATAATTAAAAATAATGCATATTCAACATCTAAAACATATTTATAGAAACTTTATACATTTTTTTTCAAAAGTTTCAAACAAAATAATAAGTTTCAAATGTAAATCAATATATATATCGCGCATAGGCACACATTGGTGTCAACGATTGCCGTTGACAGCTAAATAAGGCGCCAAGCCAGTTTTCGCCGCACATCGTGCCTAGGCAGCGCCTTCCTTGGCAACGCATAAGCATGCCTTTTACAACGTTGAAGTTCAACTAATGAGTTAATCAAAATAGAATAGTTTTACTTGAGAGCCGAGTGATTTTGACGTTGAGCGACTCAGTTATTAAGTTAACGATTTCGAATATTATGATTATTTATTCATGACTAGATTGATTTCGAATTGATTTGTGATTTTTGTCTGATTTAATCAGCTAATTTAATCATGCTGTAATAATATATATCGGTTTAATTTGCGGAGTTAAATTAATTGATTGAGTGATTGATATAACTATTTTCGTTATAAAATAATATATAATGGCATATTTAAAGAATATTATGATTAAGTGCAGCCAAAGGAAATTAGTCAAATAAATAATAACGGAAAAACGACACCGCTTTCGTTTTCAATTACAAAGTTTTCCACGACAAATAATTATTGGACCTAACAAATGCTCCTTTTTCACCCATAAAGCAAATGGTTTTCTAAAACCCTTTTAAGTGGCAAATTGAACACGCAAGAAATAGATAACCTCCGAAACCGAGGACGGAATAAGATAATGTTTGATATGTAATATTCCATTTTTTTTAAAAGAGCAAAAAAAAAATTAGCTGCAATAATTTGTTCGACAATCTTTTTTAAATTACTAAGAGCTATACGCTCTAGCAAGATTTAATTCTTTTAGTGTGTCAAAAAAGGCTGATAATTTGAACTCGTTTGTATACTTTTGCTTCTATATTACACATTTTATATTGTTTTAAAAAAAAAAGTATTTCTCCCATTCGATAGAAACTTGACCTCGGTAAAATTATTCGAAGACGGCTGAATATATGTTTTAAAAAATGGCTGATAATGACTTCCGTCATTACCAGCACATGTAGAAGGTTTGCCATTTTATTTTAGAATGTCATGTATTTTTTGTTTTTTCATTTATAGAATCTACAAAAAAAATAAAAAAAATCTAAGAAGTATATATAAATGTTTTATTTTCTATTTCAATGCGGTTTACGTCAATTTTCTTTATAATAAATGAACCTGACCATACCTCTAAATACCCAAATTGAGAAATGAATATTTATAATTTTCATGACAATTTAAAATGTACCTATTTCCCTAGCGTTAGTGTTGGTAAAGGTTTATGAGAGGATATTCATGCATGCCCTACATAATTATTTGGGGGGGAAAATTTAATCCTTAATTCCCACAAATTTCATAAAAATATTGACTTTTCTCAATACACGTATTACCAATATTCAAAAATCGACCACGAATATTATCCAGAAAAATATAAAAGATTAAAATCAACAGTGCCGAACCTTTGATTGAAAATTGGTTCGTGATGATCAGGTTTATGTGTGAACTTCTTTATATTTTTATTGATTTTTAAAGTTGAGGGAACACAAGTTTTTTACTCGATCGAATTCGAAAACATATAAAAGCGAGAACGCTACCCTCTCTCTATTTTAAGACATAATTCAATTAAATGTTAATGAGTATCGAATCAAACTAATCGTTTCCTTATGATTTCATTTTGATTCATGTAATTCAAAAGGAATAGTTTTGTCCCAATATTTGATAATGACATTCAACGTTACAAGCACATGTAAAAGTTTTGTTATTGCGTTGTGGTATGTTTGGCCTTTTTCATTAATAGAATCTAGGCTATGAAAAAAAATTGCTAGATAATGTATAAAAAAGTATCTTTTTTCTGTTTTAGTGCTATATCCCTAAATTTCCCTCTTAATAATGGGCCTGCCCATACCTTTAACTACCATCTTTCCTGTCCATTCACTATGGACCCTTGGGTTACACTTTGGTGGTATATCATTTTCTTGTTGCGGTATTAAAGTCTAACCATGCTTCATGTACAGAGTGGGGTTCACAGAACCTTCACCAAAAACTCACATAGGGGGGATGGGTGTGTAATTTTTTTTACTTTTTTATTGAGGTGGGGTGTAGGGGTTCCTTGAACCCAAGACATAATTTCCATGGCTTTCTTACTCAATCAAGAGTAATGACATGTTCGATATAGTGCTAGCCAAATGAAAGAAGAATATTTTTGAAATGACTAAAGTATCACATGTACACAGACCCCTGCCCATTTTCTTCTCAATTATGCTACTTGGATAGGGACTGCTGACATGGAGGGGGTGACCGGGTGTGATGGTAGGACGGGATTGGGTGTATTTTTTTTCCAAACCGTCCTATCATATATTGACACTGTCACTATTGCAAGAATCTTTTCTTCTTAAACTGCTTTTCTTTTCATATTGTGTATATGAGACTGGCGAAATTGGTTAAAATTGGTGAGATTTGGCCAGATTCATCCAATGCTTGGTGCTACCATCCAAATGAAGATCCAAATTCGACGAACTTTTATATTTTAAAAAAATTGTGCTGGAATAAGGAACTCAAATCCTAATAATTATTTTCTTCTACTCATTTTCAACAACACATTCTTCAATAAAATAATATTTTCTATCACATCAATAACTTCTCCTTTTTTTTCAACCACATATGGGATATCACATCAAACAAAAAAATGCATTCTTGAAGAAAAAATGTGCACCAAATGGGGGCTGAAGAAGAAATTTTAACAAATAAATATTCAAATATATCTCGTTATCTAAATAATTTCCTAACTTATTTTCTGAGAACTGTGAAATTGCGATTAATACCATTCTAAAATGAAAATGTTAAAGGGCTTTTAAAGTGAGCCATATCACTTTTAATTTCCCAACCTCTTTCTTGAACATCCCAGTTCAAGGCTCTCAAGTTTCAACCTCTAGTCGTGATACTCGCAACCACAGTTGAGAATTGGACAGCGGTCGATAAATACTTTTATTATTTTCTTCCGATATTGGTCGAGAAAGTCAAAATTAGAACACTTGTTTTCAACTGAAGGCAATAACCTTGACCAAAGATCAAGAAAATAAAAAGTATTAAAGTTATTTCTCAACCAGCGGGCGAAAATCTTGATTAGAGGTAGATGTAGAGAGAGAAGAAAAACACAAAAACTAAGGGCTAAGAGGCCAGGTGCCCTAGCAGTATTATCAAACAGATTAGAAGTAAACATATGGCCTTTTCCTATGTCCAAACAAGGAATTGGCCTCATACACACTGTTTATGTCTTTATGTTACCAATTACTCTAAAAGATGACACAGGAGTCCACTTCCATTTTTCACCCAGGTGTCTGTGTGGATTTGTAAAGAACAACTGTCACATATTTGGCACGGAAACGAGTAGTCGAACCGAGTGCAACCACATACGGGATGCTCGCATTCTTCTGCATGTATAGATGGTCCAGCACCCCGGGTTGAGGTTTTGAAAGAGGAGGTGGAATCTCCATGTGAGGCGATGGGGCATTGAGCAAAGTATAATCCAGGTGTGGAGGAACCATTGGCGGATCCTTCTCATAGTCCTCAGGGCCGGGGTTTGAGTTGTTGTAGCTGGAATCTGGGGATTCAGGCGATTCAAAACTGGCAATGCTCTTGGTGACGTCTGGGACATAATCCTACAGCAGATATCAGTAAGCACCAGTTTTTCAATAAATATCACTTACAACAAGGATGGGAACTCTCAAGTATCCACTGATTTTGCTTCATTTTCCAGTAGCTATATATTATTCCTTCAAAGCAAAGCATAAACGTCCAACAAGCTCAATTATTCATATGTATGGAGAATTTGAAGAAAATGTAAGTGGATCACAGAGATAGCAGGGACAAGTGGGAAAGTGCATATGGGGCGTTGGTTTGATCTACCAATTCTGAAAAGATCTAGAAAAGGAACTTTCAATTTTTCCGTTGAAGAGCAGTGCTAGGATCAAATGTGGGCAGTCGAGAAACAATATTCATGTAGATGTGAATGTAAAGACAGATCTACACCATAACAAGAAGAAATGGACAACAATTAAGCATATATTGACTTGGTTAAAATCAGAGTCTATTGATGATGAATTGTAAAAAGGGTAAATGGTTTAGGAACACGTGGATGGTTGCTAAATTGACTAGGAAATGCGGCTTGCCCCAATTGGAAAGATAATCAACAGCATTTAATTCGAATGTTACAAAAGAGATCATTTTTGGGATTGAACCCACAATCAAAGGCAAGAAGTTCACGCTGCAATCGACTTGTTAAATAATTTGTATTTAGAATGAAGGCCGAAGAAGGAAAGATAAAAACTTCTAGGGATACAGAGAGCAATTGTCCTAGGAGAGATAGATGACAATGAATTTGACCATAAAAAATAAAGGTTACTACTTTTATTACTTTCGAACTTGTATGGAAAAGACATAAGTAAATGAAACTACCGGAAATTAAAGAAAGAAATGGATGAATTCGTGCATAGATAAGCAATACTGATGAGGACAAAATTCAGATGAGAAGACCATATGTACCTTCACATCCAAGATGTTGCAAACATTGCCTGATCCATCCAGCTCCCATGGGATGTCAGGGGCATACCTCCATTGTCTATCAACAATGAACCTGTATTGATAAACTCCTGCAGGAATTTTTCTCATAACAATGAACTCCTTCCCTGTTCTCCTCATGCGCTTCCTGATAAAAAAGATTACAGCATATAAAATCTCCAAATAAATAGAGTTCGGCAACGTAAATCCTTCTTCGCCATTCCGTAATGTTCGTTGCTAGATCAACGAGGAGATCTATAGCAACTAATGTTAGGTCAATGCGGAGCATGATCCAACCACCATAGTGGAAAATTTTACTCATAATGTGAGGCTAAAATCAGAAGAAAACAATTGAATGGTTACGATAAAACAAAAACTCTTGCCTTTTTCTCCAATTATCCCATGATCCCACCACATAAACTTCCCTGCCACCATGAGTCCATGTGATAATTGTTGGAATTCCTGGCTCGTCATGTATTTCATCTTCATACATTGAGGTAGTGTTCATCCATGAAGGGCCAGCAATGTTCATCTCTGCAGCTCTTTGCAACGAAACCACCGGAATCTGAAGTAAAAAAGAGAATAAAAATTCACTACTCTCGCACTACTCTCTTAAAGCAAGCAAAGAGACGTAACCACCCGGACTTGAAATACTTCTATAGGAACAACGTTACAATCTAGTGACGTGCGTGAGGTAATACATTTGGTAGCGGTGCGATAAATGCCAAGTTGGTGACATATAAAAGTCAGAAGTTCCGTTTCGAAAGAAACTCTCGCCGCAAAATGCATACGAAGACTAAGTTTCTGAGTCCACCTGGCCTTTACAAATTTTACGCCAATATTAAATGCAAGCAACGATTAACCATTATACAACTTTTTGTCACCATATTCATGTTTGGTTCCAATAATTACACTTAAGAAGGATAACCACTTAATATCCCTTCTAAATTATGGTTTTCGACCCTCTAAATAATCTACCATTTATAAGAGATCTTTAGCATTAAAGCCCTACAAAAGCCAAGCCCATCTATTTTGACTAAAAATCTCAGAAAATGTGATATAGACTATTTCCAATAGCATTGGCAGAAAGCAAAATTTTTGATCCAGCATGAATTCAAAATCAAAGCTATAGCCCTCTTCAGACCATCTAGCAAATTATTGCATGCTACAATCCTCCATGCATAAATCAATCGGCAGCCAAAAACTACTTAATTCCGAAGATTTTCACTTAATCAAAAAGTAATTGATGCCCACAAAAATTCATATAAGAAATTGAAAAGTCATAATTTTTTTTTTTTTTTGTTTAAAAAGAAGAAAAAAGATTAACCTGAGGTTTGAACATCTGGCGCACCACCACCGCTCCCAACCCCAGATGAACTGTTCTTCACATCATCTTCCATTCCATTTACATTACCCCTTTTTACCCTATTCATACCAATTTCTCGAATTTAATTAAAGAAATGAACCCACCCCCCCCCCCACGCCCCGCCTCCAACCAAAACAAAATCCCTATATACAAATTCCCCCATTCTAACATCATGTAAAGGAGGGGGGGGGGTGGATTTGAAATGCAAGTGGGGTTTCACTGAACACCTTCCTGCAATTAAATTGTATGTTGGTAGTATTAAATGACATGTAGACTGACATTTGGAATTGGAGCTTTACTATAGGATTGAAGTCCTATGAGCTTGGAACTACTGGTTTAATTAATCTGATGAATAATTTGCTGCGGCGTGGAGTGGGGTGGTGTTGGGATGGAGTTCCAATGAGAGACGCGAGCCACTTCATCCTCTTGAATGCTTTAACTCAAAAGTAGATTCATTTTTCTGATTACTCGGTGTAATCAATATTGACTCCATGTTTGATGACTGTTATTCAAGAACTCCCCTTTTTTTAAAAAAAACTAGTGCAGCACGTGCGCTGCACGTGTTAGAATTTAGTTGGGTAGTTAATAGTGTGGAGTGATTTTTAGTGGTTTTATACAAATTTTGTGGAAATCTTCGTCATAATTGTAAAAAATGAAAAAAATAATTTCATCTAGTGATTTGAACGTGTTGCATACTTATTGACATAAGAGTAATTCCAAAAATAAGTTATTGACATAAGATTAATTCCAAATGAAGAAAAAGTAAAGAAGCAAATTTGTGAATTACAAATGTTATTTGAATTTCAAATGAATTTTGATGTTTGAGAAATCAATCTATAATATCCAAACATGTAGAATACCATGCTAGAAATAAGTTTACAAATCCATGTGTTCTTTGGATGAATATTCGTAGCCAGAATTCCGTTTGCTTTATACAATTCTCGAAATCAAACTTTACACAATTCTCGAAATCAAACTTTTTTTTTATACTCACTACGTTACCTTATGTTATTAATGTTTCGATCTCTCGTTAGCCACAATTTCTAGGGAAATAATGATTCTAACAATGTGTGATCGCAGAATCTTGAAAATGAAGACAAATAGAGCTTAGTCTGTATTCTTCAATGTACTGCCACTCCAGCAAATCCTACCACCACATTTTTACTGACGGAGGCACGATGTCTCCGTGCCTCACGGAGGCACGATGCCTCCCTGACACGATGCCTCCGTGAGGCACGGAGACAACGTGCCTATCTCCGTGCCTCGTGCGGCCGTGAGAAACGGAGGCAGCATGCCTGCCTCCGTGAGGCACTGAGACAATTGGTGAGGCGTTAAAACTTTACAGTCGAGCGTGGAGAAAAATAGAAGGTGGTTATTCCTTGTACATGAATGTTTTCTTGAGTACATTTAATAGTCTTCGATTTATTTAAAGGAGATTCTGATTTTATCAGAGCATGTGGGCACAAAAACTGCAGTACAAATTCGAAGCCATGCGCAAAAGTTTTTCTCCAAGGTTTTTACTGCTCTTATACCAGTATCATTATCTCCCATTATATCTTTGTGCCATTTTTTAAGTCATATTTCTTGTGATTCCAAGGCGCGTAGACTTGTGTGGGGTAAAAACTTTTTTAAACCATTAAATGTTAAAGCTCGGATGTATCTGTTCTGCTTAGGTTGTTCGTGAATTTTTCTGCTTAAGTTATTTAGAAAATCTGTATAAACC